>BGPR01008347.1:35601-64354 GCA_013235015.1 Araneus ventricosus | reverse complement strand
CGATAGCCAAATTAAAGGTATCCCACAATCTTGGAACATCTTCAATTCGATTTCAAACAAAGCAGCAGTCATCATTCCCAGCAGGCAACTTCATGCAGCCTTGATCTCCTGCAAGCAAAACACGGTTGCAGTGAAAATTCAAACAGGACAGCAACCGACTACTTTCATTTCGGCCTACTCCTCTCCATATTCTAATATACAAGAAACACTGCTGGAAATCCAAGAAATAATTTCATCTCTTCCAAGAGAAAAGATATTTATTGGGGCAGACCTTAATGGCCATAATACCCTTTGGGGCTACAGTGATGTGAACTCCAGGGGAACTGCCATTGAGGAGTTCATTCTTGCCAACAATCTCTTTATTAACAATAGTTCGGATGCTCCTCCAACCTTTACCCGCAACTCCTCCAAAGGCTGGCCTGACCTCTCCCTCTGCACTCAGCAAATGATTGGTGAGATTGCCAATTGGGAAGTCTTGGAAGAACCGTCCCTCAGCGACCATCATTACATTGAAATCACGATCGACTCATCCGTGAAGAACTGCACCTTTACCAGGTACAAAACTCGTCATGGTAACCACAATATTTTCCTCAAAAACCTTAAACCTTATGTCAATTCTCTATTGAGAGCCTTCAGAAATAATCAGAATGAAAAGGACATCAACGAAGCAACAAACCTCCTCCAAAATTGCGTTATTGAAGCCTGTAACAAATCCTACCGCACTAAGAATCAAAATCTTTCTCCAACTCCAAACTGGTATACACAAGACCTTGAAATAGAAAAAAACCGACTGAAGGCGCTGAGCAGACGTGCACAAAGGGCACCCCAAGATCAGAGAAATGCCCGATTCCAATTCCATAAAGAAGAACTGAAAAAGTACATGCGGAAAGTCAAGACTGCAAAGAATTCCGGCTGGAAATCATTCTGCACAATAACAACGAATCCATACGGCACCCATTACAAAGCTGCATTCAGAAAAGCGATCAAGACAGCCGAATTAATAGCCTTAAATAATCAAGATCCTTCAGGAAACCACCTCAAAATAGCTCAAGATATTCTGGAGAAAATCTTCCCCCATCCTGCCAACAGTAATAGTTCTACTTACATCCCGCCTTGCACCGCAAACGACTGCCCCTTCACCAAAGGAGAAGTAGCGACTGTCATCCATCATCTATCCAAAGGAAAAGCACCAGGACCAGATGGCATCGACAACATCATCATACAGCAAATTTTCAAGAAATTCCCCTTCCTCCTCATGGAACTTTTCAACACTTGCCTTAAATTGGCTAAATTTCCCGATACCCTTAAGGTTGGAAATATCATTCTTTTTCATAAACACGGCAAATCTAAATCAGAAGCATCTTCTTACCGGCCCATATCTCTGCTCCCGACAATAGGTAAAGTTCTAGAAAAGCTCCTCACCCAACGGCTCAATTTTCACCTCGAGAAGAACAACAGACTTAGCAATCTTCAGTACGGATTCCGTGAGGGAAGATCAACAGAAATGGCCATCACGAAACTCTTGGATACCATCCACAAGGGGAAGGCAAGTGGGGGGTGATCACGTACTGGTGCTTTAGATCGACATTAAGGGTGCCTTTGACAATATTCAGCACAGCGCAATTTCATCTTACCTTGACAATAGTAAATGCCCAGCAAACATAGTTAATATCTTTAAAAATCTTCTCCAGAATAGGAAGGTCGTCCTAAATACCTGCGAAGGACCAGCGATCAGGGACCAAAAACAAAGCTGTCCTCAAGGGTCTTGCAGTGGACCAGCCCTCTGGAATTTGGTCGCAAATGAAATACTTCAAGAAAACTGGCCAATTAACACCAGCATTCAAGCCTTCGCAGACGACTTTGTCCTGGTTTCCCATGCCCCGACTAGAGTCCAACTTGAGTCACAAATTAACGAATCTATTGCTAAATTCTCCACCTGGACAAGCAAAAACCAACTCCAAATTTCAGCAGAAAAACAAATTATCTCCTTATCAGCAAGCTAGTTAGGGGACCTACCATTCGCTAGCAAGGCGAAAGAATTAAAAGAGCCCGTGCTATTAAATATCTCGGAATTTATATTGATGAAAAGATGAATTGGAACACCCACCTTAAAGCACAATCTACTAGAGCGACTCAACTTTATCATAATCTCCTAAAAATAGCCGGGAAATCCTGGGGAGTTCCCCTTATTCATCGAAGGACCCTTTATAAAATAGTAACAGAACGGGTGCTGGCGCATGGGGCAGTCGCCTGGTGTCTAGAACCTACAGTCCGAATCACCAGAAAACTCTCAACAATTCAACGTCCGTTCCTCCTGGCGATCTCAGGTGCCTATAGGACAACCTCCACGGCAGCTCTGCAGGTCATACTAGGTATCCCTCCTCTTCATCTACAATTACAAAGAGAAGCTCGTGGCACAGCACTCTTCAGACTTAGATTTCCTCTTTCTACAAACATCAGTGACATCGATCCCAGTGAAATTGAAAAAAAAAGCTACCGGATGGTCAACACACCCATCGGAACATCTAAGTCCAACTCAAATTTCCCTGGATGACGGAGGCAACATAAACACTGGACTTAGAATTTATACCGATGGATCGAAAACAGAGAGGGGTGTGGGTGCAGCCTTCTGTGTTTTGACCGACGTCAACATTACCCACAGATGGTCTACCAGGCTTTCTCTTAGAAATACAGTCTTCCAGGCAGAAATCCTAGCTCTTCTCAAAGCAGTGGAACACGCCGTTTCCCTCCCAACTCAACAACTGACTATTCTAGCAGACAACCAAGCCAGCATCAATTCAGCAGCAAACCCAAAGAGTCACAATTCAATTGCCCGGAAAATCTTCAAGTTACTCCATAGTCATCCTCACATCAGAGTGTCGTGGATCAAAGCCCATGCTGGTTACATAGGGAACGAAGAAGCAGACAGACTGGCTAAGGAGGCAGCAGAAACGGGAAACATTCCTGAAACACCTCTCGAGTTACCAAAATCTTTTATAAAAACATTCTTAAGACAGAAGATGTTGGCCACCTGGAAAATGGCTTGGGATAATGGAGATACTGGGAGGCTCATTCACAACATAATTCCCAAAGTTAGCTTGCATCCAATTAACTGGACACGCAACGAAGTTTTATTTTTCACAGGACATGGGCCTTTCCCTTCGTTTCTCCATAGATTCAACCTTGCCGAAACCTCTTTCTGTTCTTGTAGGGAAATCGGCACACCAATCCATGATGCTACGGTTTGCCTCCTCACAACCTCCTACCATATGGCACCACCCAGCCAACAACATCAGCCAATATGGTTCCGAAGAGTGGCCAACAATTCAACGTCAAGAAGGAAGATACATAATTTGCTCCACTTTCTCCAAAGAGAAACCAGTCTTTTCCGTCCAGATACCAATTAATTGTTTTTTTTTTCGTTCCTTCAATAGTCTTCTCAGTTGAGTCCAATGCTTTCGTCCCATTCCCACATTCTTGGCGAACATTTTATTAATTAGCAACTTCAGCAACCGAACAACCTCTTCCTCCAGCGATGAGGGAAATTAAATCCAACCCAACTTCAACTTTCCTTCATGCGTCTTCATCACTCCACCCTTTCCTTTGGAGATGGAAAGTCCCGTTTCACCAGTTCAACATTCAACTTCGCCTCCTCTTCAGCCCATCATCCCCTAATGAACTCAGAACAGCTTTGTCGTTCTTTCAGGACTTTCTTCCAAGATCCTCCGTGTTTCTCCTTCAAATAGAGTTCCATCAGCCAACTCCTCTTCAAAATCAAACTTTTTAAAATACTCTGCGGCCCATCTCTCTGTTCTTGTGTACATTTTTATGTTATTTTTATTACTGTATTAATTTGTTTTTCATCTTTTTCCTTTCATTTTCTGTTTTTTTAATGTATTTTTTCTTCGTATAGTCTTTCCATTGCATTTTTGTTTTTATTATTTTCTAGCTATTTCATGTATAACTGTGTAATATTGTGTTTTTCAAGGTTTTATTTTCCCATGTTTCCAAAATATTTTTTTTAATGTATAGCACAATAGCAATCCTTCCTTTGCTCCTGTAAATGTTTGTAGACTTGATGCGTTTTTAATTAGGAAGCGGTATAGAGAAATGTCAAGTTTTAAGAGAGGTCACCCCTTCGGGTGTTGTGATTTCTCTTCCACTTCATGACCACGTCACTGCTTAAATAACCATATGGTTATAGTTGCAGGGGCATGGAGTGGTGTTATGTTATGTTATTAGGAAATTAGAGTAAAATCGTTTAAAAATGAAATAAGTCAGATTAAAATAATATTATAAAACAGGTAGAGGTTCAAAAGTTTCGTAGTGGCTCTAGACGAGACGTCTCTGAAAATAACTGAAAAATAAAGTGAGCTAAATGGATGAAATTAGGCATGTTGTCCTCACACCCATTATTGTAGGTTTATTTCAACTTTTCAATAAATCCTTCAATTTGATGAGGCACATTAACTATAACTGAATAGATTTTTTACTTTATCATAAAACTGCACAAAACGGTTGTATTTATTGATATATAATCTTAGCACTTGCGTTAATTAAAATTTATTTATTTAGTACGGGATGTCAAACTATAACAAGTAAATAAACGAATTTTTAAATGTGTATAATAATTTAAATGTGAACTATAATTTTTATAGAAGGCAAAAAATGACCGTAAATTTAATATAAATTGAAATTAAATTATCGGCTTCACTAAACCATTTATCAATGTCATAGATTCACGAAAAATTACAGGCTAGAATAAACGATTTTTAAAAGCAATAGAAAGTTGCTTTTGTCCCTAAATTTGAAATAATTTTAAACACTCATACATAATTTAATCAAACATTACGAGGAGGAACTGGAGGGCAAATAAAAAAATTATTTAAAATATCTATATATCTAAAGATTCATTACTTTAAAATAGGAACACTGAAGATTATATATTCTTTTATATCCCCAGTATTCCCAGAGTATCAATATAAATTTCTATGTCTTGCACGGCTCCCAAAAATGTGTTATTTGGTTATAGGATACATTAGATTAGCTCGCCCTGGCCTAGGCCGTGCTGGAAAAATTTGATACATCTTATGTTACAATATTTTTCTCTTCTTTTTTTTCAGTGACGGGAAACATCAGTTTCACTGAAAGACGATAATAAGTCTATTTCTTTAATTAACAGTTCGTGAAGAAGTCCTCGCAATGAGATACGAATAATGGCATTATTTATTAAGTCTTTTAAACTCATCAATTGCCATCCACTAGGCCAGTTTTTTCTGTATGATGTCCAAATTTCGCACTCTTTAATTACGTGAAGAACAGATCCCGTTTCTTGGCCGCATGAACATAACGACGTTTTTTTGAAGAATCTAGCCTGATGTTCTCTAAACACTCCATGTACCGTGAAAATTTGATTTATGTAGAAATCGCCATATAGTCTATCAACGTTAACTTTATCTATTAGGTTTTTGGTCCATCGCGCATTTTTTGAATCATTCCAACGATTTTGCCACAGGTTCTTTATAATTTTATTTCCTTCATTTCTTATCTGGTTTCTAGAGGGAACAAAACTAATTGCTTCATCTGAAATCAATGTTGCCTCCTTGGCTAATTGATTTGCACGTTCATTCCCAAAATTCAACATGTGTGCTCTAATCCAAGTCAAGGTTATTTTTCCCTTGTATTCTTTTATATCTTCTTTTATATTATTGATTATGTTTCTGGCTTCTTCTACAACACTTAATGCCATAAGTGCTGACCTAGAATCACTGATTATATTTACTTGTCCTAGGTCATTTGCTTTGACATACTGAACTGCCTGTTGAATTGCAATCACTTCAGCCATAAATACTGTGCTCGAGTCATTTAGTCTAAATCTTCTATTGTCTAGTTCTGTTTTATTATAAAATACTACAAATGCGCAACCAACTCTTCCGTCCATTTTGGAACCACCAGTAAAAATCATCAGGCCCTTCATTTCTTCCATGTAGTAATTCCAATCGATCTACAGAGTTTTCCATGGCTGAATTCTTTTTTCGTATTCAAAACTTATCTTGTCATCAATTATTTTATTTAATTTGTTCCTTCTTATTTGCCTTACCATGTCATTTTCAATTCTAATCTTTAGGTCCAAAGGCGGACATCCACTCAAGACCTGAATTGCCACATTTGATACTGTTATGTTTTTGTTATTCCCAAAAGTGGCTGTCTCTGAATCTGAATAAGTTTGTTATTTATTTTTACAATGTCTTTGTACCAAATTTCGCTACCATATTGTATTAATTTCTCAACAACAGTTTTATAGATTTCTTTTACTACCTTAGGTTTCAGGCCCCACGTTGCCCTTGTAATTCTTATAAATTTTTTGTTTAGCTTAAAGACTTTCTGTTGTACCTCATTTAGGTGAGGTATAAATGATAGGTTTGGGTCAAACAATATTCCAAAATATTCTATGGTTTTGGAGTAACTTATTCTTTCCCCGTACATCTTTATCCCTGGAAAATGAGTTATGTCCATCTTATATTTGAACATTATGTATTTGGTCTTTCTTTTACTAAATTTTAATCTGAATTTTGCAGCCCAGTTTTCCAGTTTTGTCATTATGTCTTGACTATTGTTTAGGAAATGATAAGATGCTGTAGCCCTCATTAAAATTATATCATCTGCAAAAGCCTGTATTCTATGATTTTCATCAAATTCAAAATCATTTAACAATTCATTTGCAACTAATAACCACATGATTGGTCCCATACAGGACCCTTGCGGGACTCCTTGGTTATATAGCCATCTTGTACCATCTGTAAGCAAGACCGATCTATCTTTTAAAAAATTATCAAGTATTCTACCGAGGTATCTTGGCACTTTGTATTTTTCAAGTAATTGTTTAATATTACTCCATCTCACAGAATTGAAAACATTTCTATATCAAGCGATACCAAGCATGTTACTTTATTTAGAGCTTTTGATTCGCCTATAAAGTCAGTCACTCCCTGTAATGCGTTAATCGTGCTATTATATTTTCTAAAGCCATATTCGTTATTATTCAAAATTTGATTTTCTTCCAGGAAGTAAGTCAATCTATTCGCAATTAATTTGTCTAGGATCTTTTCCCAAACGGGGAGAAGACAAATGGGTCTATATGACTTGTAATCCTTCAAGTCTTTCCCCTCCTTGGGAATCAAAATAACTTGTGCTGTCTTCCAATTTTCCGGGAAAAACCCATTTATGAAACATGTATTTAGCACCTGATTAAACCATTCACTATCTGTAAAATAACACTCTTCCACCAGTTCAATCGTCCATCCATCATATCCTGGAGCACCTCCACACTTCATTCCTTTTATACTATTTTCTATTTCCTGCTTAGTAAATTTATATTTTTCTATATCCGGTAGTTCTTCTTCTGTTAATTCATAGTGATAATCAATGACTGGAAAGTGTTTTCTAAGAATGAAGTCTCTACTTTCTTTATAGTCTCTAGTTAATTCCCCATCTTCTTTCACAAATTGATCTATTTTGATCTCTGAATTTTTATCTTTGATACCATTTTTTATTTTACCGAAGTATTTTTTTTGTGTAATCCTTAAAAGAAATTCTTTGAAGCATTCTTCCTTCGATTCTGAAATCATTCTTTGGCTATAGGATATGACAATATCTAGAACAAATCATGGACCATGCGCTTTTATTTTCCAATCGTAAACAAGCATTCCGATTTGGCTTTTGCCTTCTTTTCAATCAGTTAGTAAATAATCTCAACCGCGCTGTTAAATACTACGGAGACAATAAAAGAAGACGAATTCAGCTGGCCAAAAAATGAATTGAAGAAAGTTTTGAAAGGCTTTCAGGAAGAAGGAGAAATAATTTATTCCAACATTCTAGACATGCTGGCCCGACTTTAAAATGGAATATCTTCTCATCAATTATTCGCTGAATATGATAATACTGATTTTTTTCTTTCTTTGTTAGCTTTTCAATGTTTGGTTCGATTACTGTGAGCATTGTAACGAAATCGCTCCACGTTCTAAAAATTTATTTTTACGAAACTCTTAATTACTATTTTTTTTCCTGTTCTTTTATTTTCTTTGTTTGTTTCATCTAAATATTCAGTTTCTCGTCTAGATTTTACAAAACCAAGGATTTATTAGATCAAGGATCAAAGATTTATTCTAGATCTCATTCAACAACTTTATTCACTGCTGATTTAAGTTAAAGCTCTGAAGAGAACGTATTAAGCTAAAATGGTTTTTGCTAGAATGTGCAGTGTCATCATTTAAGGGAAAAAAAGGGGTGAATTTGGCTAGCAAACCTGGGAATACTGCTGTGAAATCCTTTTTGGGCTTGCTAAGCGTAAGCGAGAAGGGGCTGAGCCCCCCCCCCCCATGTATATAATATTTGCAAAACTGAGGAATCAATCCTGTCACCCGTCTTTGGAGACTTTTCTCATCTGAAAAATATCAAGCGAAATATTATGTGAACGGTCATTTGAGATATCCACTGTCTTAATAATTTTTATCAACCTCATACTTCTGCCATCCATCAATGCATCATGGACTTTACAATGATTTTTCTAGTAGTAACTTCAACAGGGCGTTTTGGCCATTCAGAGATGTAGGTGCTCAATGGCCTTTTCCAATTTACCAAACCACTTATATATTGTTCTAATAGAAGCTCCAGAGTCACCGTATTGTTTATGAAGATTACTTTTTGTTTCACATTTAAGAAAATAATGTTTCATCACTGTACGAAATTCTTTCTCATGTATCTTTGAGAAATGAAATAATAGAAATTCTAAGCAAAAAGTTAAAAAAGAAAAAAGTATAAATAAGAAACAGAAGATTTAAACGAAAACGATAACAATACGCTATATAATACTACTATACTCTATATAATACCAAGAGTTTTAATTAATTTTTGATTAATTAATTTAATAAATTTATATTTAATATCTTTATTAAATTTTGTTATTTATAATCGTTGTTTGAGAAATCAATGTACTTAATATATTCAATAATTGTCAAAATCATCCTGATAGATATCCCTAGTAGCAAAATGTCATCGGCCATTGAAAGGCCTTTCATCGAAACCCGATCACACAATGATCGGCCGATGAACGGATTCTTATCGGATAGGGATGAATTGTCATCGGGAATTGCTCCGAAATGTCTCATCGGCCATAGATCAGCCGATCATCGATATCGGATGAGTTTTGCTAGCCGATACGATAGAAAACCGAGCAGTGTGGTTTCATGGCCATGAATTTCCGATAACTTTCAGATAAATATCCAAACAGATTTGGATGTGTTTACGATGAAAAATTGGTTGTTCAAATAAATGGTTGGATGTTTTTTTTAATAAAAAAGATGGCCAATAGATTTTAGGTTGCAAAAATTTTGGCAATAAGCGCATGGATATCAAAAAATACCCAATTAAGGTAAATGCTCCAGTAGTGGGCCACTTAAGGGTGTTTCCTCAATTATTATCTAAACTTTTGAGAAGTTTCGCTAATCTATATTTTTTTATGGTTGTTCAAACTTTTATCTAAAATAATAATCACCTGAAATATCATAATAATTGTAATATTTTTAAAAAATTAAAAACTTAGATCACTCCTATGTACGAGAAGTGGGCATATCAAACTTTTGATGTACCAGTAGTGGGCACACCAAAAGTGGGCCACCCAGATTTGTCAATTATGCCAAATAAAAAAGAATAAAATTATTATATCTAGTAATAATAACAATACATTAACATTATACACTATAAAAATGCAATAAAAATGGCTTGATATAGATTCTAGTCACATGAGATTTACATTTTTTCTCTAACAGCCAATTTTTTATTAAAAGTTTATTCTAATTATCGGTCTTTCATTTTAAGTTCTGTTTGGGGCATTATGGATATTAAATCGTGATATTTTATGTTGAATAAATCTTTTTTTTTCTTTTATCATCTTGCCTCTGCGACCAGAAAAGAGTCCTTTTAAATGGTGATGGAATATTTTTCGATGGTCAAGCAATACGAGAGTTATTATTGTCTGCCTCGTTACAGTGCCCAACTAATTCTTGAATATCAGTCTTTTTCTCAACAGTACTATAAAATATTTATTATTTAAGTAATGGTTAGAATGTTCCATTAGTGTACCAGTAGTGGGCCATTAGTGTACCAAAAGAGGGCCCAGTACTGGTTCTGATAAAAATAAAGCAAATCTAATTAAATAAAAAGATTTACAAGATATAACCTTCTAATTAAACATCACAAAACAGCCTATTCGAGAGAAAGCATGTGCTCCAGTACTGGCCCCCCCTAGGCCCACTACTGGAGCATTTAGTAAAACATTGATCCAAAAGTGGGCCACCCTTCACTATCCATAAATTATCAATATTATTTAATTTAAAGATAGTTTATAATACATTCATTATATAATCAAATAATATCAATAACAATTCATTCTAAAAACAAACAGAATGTATGCTAAAAAATAGTTGAATGAAGAGTTACCTCTTAAGGAAATCACTAAGAATAGTCTAAAAATGCTTCTCTCAGAGACCAACCTCAGCAACAAACTTTCTAGCTCCAAACTAAACAGGAAATAAAGGCTGTGCCTTTGGTATTTAGTTGATAAGGGTTTCAGCCTACCAGAGGCAGATCTCTTATTTCATTGCAATGTTGGAATTTCTTGTTTTACAACTTAAAAATTCAAGTGACCCACTACTGGAGCACTTACCTTATTAATATTTTATGAGATGCCAAAGAACCAGTGGCGGTGTTAACAACTTGGGCTCCTCCTTAAAAAATAATGCATCATGCTTTTGCATAGTTCACTTTTCCAGCTATTTAACAAATTATAATTATATTAGGGAAGTTGTGTTACTTTAAATTCAAAGTTAGTGTGACAAAACTTTCCAAAATTATACAGCTGATTTATTTGACATGTTTATTATGAACTCTCCATTGATGATTCACAAAATGTAATTAAAAGTTGATTGTTCGTTACATTTTCGGAAAGAAAAACATTTTTGTTATAGTTCATAAAATTATTAAAATAAAGTTTCTGTGATGCAAACAATTTTTAATGACTCTTCAATCAAAATTGTCCGAATTTTCTTTCACTTAGATGGAGTATTGGGCATATATATATATATATTTTGGTTTAACGTGTTACAGTTATAAGCTGCAAAGCTCCATGAACAATAAATTTTAAAATTTGATAAGCTTTTTTAACTCACGATAAAAATTGTAAATCATCTATAATATTATGATTGACACAATTGCTTATAAATCTTTTTTGCTAGTAAAAAATGTTAATTTTCATTAAAGTAAAAGCAAACAAAAAGTAAACTTTAGTTTTATTTTACACATTGACATATGATCATTTCACACTTTTATTTATGTTTTTTCAGTAACTTCTTGGACTTCCACTTCTGTTGCTGCCGAAAAGATTATTTCTCACGGCACCTAGTGAAAAAAGAAATCAATGTACCATTATTAATTTACAACAATTATATATAAATCATACATTGATTTGAAGAGATAAATCACTCAACAAATTTATAAATTCGAGGCAAGTTTCTGAATGAATAGTTCTTTGGAACCAATGAAACACTCAAAAGATAATTAACCGAATTATTTTGGAATGTAGAGATCTGGTCTCTGGCTTCATAAGTTTCTTAAGAGGGGGATGGAATTAGCTTTTCCTTCCCAGGAGGTTCCAAAAGGAATCATCGAACCAAATATGAAAATTAAAAATAATAACACACAAAATTCAAAATCCTATCCCTTTATATTAAGTTCAAAACCCTTAAAATTTAAAGTAATTTTTTTCTCTATTCTATTGAAATGTCCCTGCCTTTACCCATAAAAACATGGAACATGAATGACATACTTGTAATAAGCTAGAAAATGTTTGAGACTGAGTTATTTTAGACAAAGTGCTTCATAGTTTATCTATAAAGTATATAAAACTTTCTTTTTAGTTTATGAAAATTATAAATAAACAATCATACAATAGTGACAGATTATTTTCACTTACTGTTTCTATTGAAAGTTTGAATTATTTTCAAAACAAATTCATTTGTTCACATTAAATCCCTCGGTTTGGACTGTCATTTCAACTGTTCATTAATTAGGTTCCTTTTTCTGAGAGAAAAATGAAAAGTTGGAGATAAAAGATTTTGCTCAAGAGTTCAATATCAAATCCACTATCAAACTCCAAAGATTTATAAGGTATGCCCATCATCAAAAGCCAAAATTTTTGATGGATAACAAGCAATAACACTTTATTACAATACAGAACATTCTCCAGCAATATCCTCTCATATTTTTTAAAGTATCATATTAGCCACACACACACAAAAAAAATCAACTTGTTTATGAGATTGAATTGAACATACCAAATTCACACTCTTAGTTGCCTTCAAACGACAAATTAGTTGAGAGATGCTGGCTGAGTGTCCTCCAATACCGCTTAGAAAATCACTCTGAAAGAAAGAAAATTGATTAAATGCACGATTTGATACTGTTCTTTAATTTAAAATTTTGATGATTCCATAAGATAATTTAATGATATTTAAAAATAAAGCATTTCCCTTAAATAAATTCACACCTCTTGCTATTAACACAATACTGGAAGAGATATTGCCCCAAAACTTGGAAAAACATCTAAATTTTGAAAAAATTGAAAATGGCCAATTTCGAGGAAAAAAATCTTAATTTGTTAGATTATCAGAAACAGTTAAAAGATTGTTACCCACAACTGATATGAATTATATGAGAAGCTAACAGTTTGTATATAAGAAGAAAATGGAAAAAAGCAAAATTTATTCTTCTCGTTCAATCAGCTTTCTGTCTAAATCACATGTAAAATAGATACCCAAAAATAGAAGTCAAAGAAAATTTCATATATGTGTTAGATATTCTTGTTCGTATGAACAAGGAGAAGGTTTTAAAAACATATTTTATGCTATAAACACAATAATGGAAGAGATATTGCCCCAAAACTTGGAAAAAAATCTGAATTTTGAAAAAATTGAAAATGGCCAATTTCGAGGGAAAAAAATCCTAATTTGTTAGATAAACAGAAATAAACAGTTAAAATATTGTTACCCACAACTGATATGAACTAAATGAGGAGCTAACAATTTTTATATAAGAAGAAAATGGAAAAAAGCAAAATTTATTCTTCTCCTAAATATGAGCTTTTTGTTTGTCACATGTATATATGCACAACAATTTAAGTAAAAGAAAATTTCACATATATGTTATATATTCTTGTTCGTATGAAAAAGGCAAAGCTTTTAAAAACAGTTTTAATGCTATGAACACAAAATTGGAAGAGATATTGCCCCAAAACTTAGAAAAGCATCTGAATTTTGAAAAAAACATTAAATTGCCAATTTCGAGGGAAAAATCTTAATTTATAAGAAATACAGAAATTAACAGTTATAATATTGTTACCCACAACTGATAGGCCCAGAATTCATCCGTATTTGACTGGTCGAGAAGGCTAAACTGTTGAAGACGGTGCGAGAGCGTTTGTTTACTTCAATCGGAGAGTAGAAACTGGAAAAGAAGAAAAGATGGTACGAGAGCAATTGTTTACACTGTCCAAAATTATCACCAACTTTTATTACGTATGCGTGTGCAAACTTCTTTATACACAGAGAGCAATTAATTATTCTAGCATGAATATATTGTTTTGCACTGAGAATGAAAATTATCCAATCATAGGTTGCATGCATCTAACCTTCAAAAAAGCTTTATAATAATTTTATTCATTTACTGAACATACCGTAAGTAATAAAATTAATAAAGTTAATTAAGAATAAAATAAATACTTACATTTTTTCCAATTGAAAACAGTCAAATGAAGACTATCAGATCGACGCTAGGAAATCGCATGACAGCCATTGCAGTTGACATACTCTCGAACAACAATCACAGGGTTGTTGACCAATCAAATTCGACCATCAGTATCCGAGATCGGAACGATATCTATATGCCGTGAATTTCCGATTGTCAAATATTCATCGGAAAAACTGCTCGTAAACATATCATTTCCCGATCAAATTTTACCAAATCGGAAACCGGTTCTCGGATACTGATCTAAACGATATGGTCTCGAAGATACTGGATCAGTTTCCGATGAATTCGATGAAAGGCCAGGCAAAAAACGATGAGTTCATGCTACTAGGGATATCTGTATAAAGCTATGCGTACCAATATACCGTATGTCCTGAATGAAATCAATTCAGGACATACGGTATATTGGTGCCATATCACCGGATTGCACAAGCTTATCGAAAATAATCCTATTTTTTCTATTTTAATTATTTTTTAGATTTTTATCTCTTGCATTTTAAAACGTTTTGCAAGGTAAAACAGAGACTTTTGGACTGGTAAAATAAAATAATAAAAATATTTCTGATTTTAAACCCCCATAGATCTGTCGATGTACTTATCAATGTACTAACCGATTGAAATAAGTGACAAAATCAGTCTGATTGATATATATGAATAAAACTAAATGCTCTGTCATTTAAGAGTTGCGGGAAACTAAAAAATAATTTCGAGACTTTTAAATGGCGCCATAGCACACTTTGTTCGGACTTGTCGAAAACTCTCCTAGGTTTTTGTATTATACGCCTTTTTTATTTTCATATCATGTATTTAAAAAGTTATACAAAATACGTAAAACAGAGAAATTTGAATTTTTTAAATATCTACGAATAATAAAGAAGAATGTGTGTTTAAGAATTAATTAAAAATTAAGCGAAATTTTGGCATTTTCCTTAATAACTTCCGAAAATAATATAGCACAAAAACCATTTTTACACCATCTGAAAGTGCAAATATTACCTGTTCAATGATATCAATCAAGTTGCTGTTCTATTTTTTCTCTAATTTTAATAAATTTTAAAAATATTTTTGGCATAATTTACAACAATACTTTTCATTGTTCAATTGTGCAATCCAAACCGTTTTCGTTGTTTAAACAAACATTTATTAAACATTATCAATCTTCAAAGCTAAGATAATATCTTAATATTTGATTCTATGTTTTAATCAGCGTATTTTCATCCATCTAACATGCGGCTGGAAGTAAAATGTGCCGCGCCATTTTAAAGTTAAAATCAATTTTGCAGAAGAATAAGAGTGAAGTTGATACCGACAATGCGCAATTTGATGTTGTATGACACAGCCAGTCACTTGACTCTATTAGGGACGTTCAAGCAGACAACGAATAGAACAAGTGCAAAGCTACTGAAAGAACATGGGTTAAATGTCTATCACAATTTGAAATTGTTAATGGAACCATGAATTAATTATATTCCCGACGAATAAGCTGGTAACTGAAGGCAGCTAGAAAAATAATTTAAACGGGCACAAGTGACACTTACTCGAAGCTATTGACATTTGTCTCTCAGAGCCATCAGCTATGAGAAATTTGATAGAAGAACGCTAACATTTATGATGTATCGCAATGCAGAACTACTTTAGTCTTTTTCATTTCTCATATGAATTTATTTCAGTTTTCAAGCATTATGCTAAGAATATTTCATTGACGATAGAATATAACGTTTGTAACGGATGCTATTGAAAGCTTATTCAAGCGCAAACGAAATTATCTCTATGCAGATATTCGCAATACTAGCTATACCCGCACAGCGTTCCTCGTGGCGTCTTGACTTCAACAAAAAAAAGGCCCACAATGAAATAAAATTGAGTTTTAAAAACGAAATCAAAACAGAAAACTACATTTCATTGTACACTGTCAGCCAATGAGATAGTAACAATGCACGCTTTGAACGTTTACTTGGTAGAAAGGTTTGCTTCGGATCTGAGATGTGAAGCGTTTGAAGTGATCAAGAACTTTTTTTTGAAAAAATCACAGAAAAAATAAATTTTATCTGTTCTTGATTTAAACCAGGAAGAAATCTTCCAGTTATTACCTCAAACAATTTGAAAGCGTAATGAAATTAGAACGTCGGATGCAGGGAAATAAGTTTTAATTCTTAAACTTTTTAGGAAAAACTCGCTATTTTTTTTTTAAATTCTCAAAATTTAGCAAACTTTGATAGAGGTCCAAAGTAAACTTTATAAAAAAATAGTTGCTTGTTCTATCCCATGGTCTATATGTTTTCTTCCTTCGATTATCAGAAACGATATTAAGGAGAAGTGATTGCTCAAAATCACTCAAAACACAACAAAACTTTAAATAAATATTTTCTATATCAGAGGTTGCCAAACTTTTTGGTTTTACGGATCACTTGTTGCAGAAAATATATTTTGAGACCCACTAGCTAAATATACAAGCAAAAAGATACAAACACTTATAATACATATTATATACATGTCAGTAATTAGTAATGCTTACTGTAAAAGGATTAAATATTGTTTATAAAGTAAAAATCTTTATTGTTATTACTTAGCTCTCATTAAATAAGAAAACTCTCATTTGATATTGTTTGTCTCCCACGAGAGACTCAATATCTGGATTAAAACTTGACAGTGTTAGCCTCAAGTCACTTTTTACATTCAGTTTGTTTCTGTATTTATGCTTTTTTTAAAAACTAAAGTTGAGAAAGCACGTTCACACAGATGAGTGGTCGAGAACCCCATCAATGTTTAAGTGCAAGTTTGGTAATTTCTAGATACTGCCTCCGAACATTTATCTCATAACGGCACCAATGATGTTGTTCTAAAAAATGATTTTAGAGTGGTCGCATGATAGTTCAATTAACGAGTCTTCATCATTTGATGGTACTTTCACTTTCTTTATGATGACTGTGATTTTACTGACGAGTGACGATTCTTGAAGCTCCCCGGACTTCTAGTCTTGACTAGCGTTCAACGGCCCACAAGTGGGCCGCGACCCATGGGTTGGGAAGAGCTGTTCAAAATTAAATTTTGAAATTCGGGCTTCTAGGTGCATTGAGTTACCATTATGACTGCCTGTGCGCAAAATTTCATAGCTATAAATGCTATAGATTCTTCTGGACATCGCACACACAAGCATTGCCTTTTATATTTGGATATTAACAGAGCTTTCTACAATGAAAGAGAAACACGCAATTAAATATTAGTTTAAACAATAAAAACGGTTTGAATTGCGTTGCAACAATGAAAAGTTTGGATGTAAATTATACCAATAAATATTTTTTTAATAAAATTAACGAAATTATTGTGCAGGAACCTTTTCGTTTAAAACAAAGTTTTAGACGTTGAAAACAAACTTCAAAAAAACGAAAATTGTTTGATATTACTTATAAAGCATCTATTTTCTTCCTACGATCATTAGCAAAAATGCAATGGAGAAATGAGTAAGAAAAATCGCCCAAAATATTGAGTAAACATTTTTCTAAATTAAATTTTAAAATTCTGACTTCGAGGCACATTAAGTCACCATCAGGACCACCTGTGTGCTAAATAACAGAGCTGTAAATGCAATACTTTTCGTCTAAACATCGCACGCGCACACACACACACAGACATTGCCTTTGATAAGTATAGATAATACGCATTGCCTTCAAATGTCTCAAAGTGCTTAAGAGCAGGAAGCACATTTGGAGAAACCTTCAGAGTACATGCCAAAGACGTTGTTTCATTTATATCAAATCAGAACAAATGATTAATGAGTTATGATTGTAAAGATACGATTTCCCTTCATTTCAATAAGTCCATTTCTTGGCAAGACACTCGCAGTTAACCGCATTTAGCCTAAATACCCAAAGTAGGTTGGAAAATACTTTTTCCTGATATCTTTGTAAAATTTAATTAATACGTATGAAATTTCTCGCGCATCCCTGAATAAGATGAAACTTTAATTGAGAAACGTTGAAATGATTTTAAAAGATACTATAGCAAACAGAATTTGAAATACTATTATGATTTGAATTAAGGAGCTTATAGGCTATTAACCACCATCCTGCCCAACCAGTAACGTCCGATGATTTCTCATTTAAAGGACCTGAACCCATTTATAACGATTCATTCTTTTACAACTTATGCCGACCTTAAAGTTTCAGCTTTTAAGTCAGCAATTTAAAATAAGCACACTTTAAGAAGATCAGTTCAGTTAGCTGAAAAAACTTAAATCTTATATAGTTAAATTCCAATTATAAAAAGTGGTGGTTATGCAATACATTGAAAAAAGAAATAATTTTATTTTTATTGCATTTAATAAAAACTATCATAGATGTTTTACAATTCACCTAAAAGAGCTACTAATCAGTGACAAATAATTTTTTTATCTTGTTAAAACTTTTTATTAAATAAAGTTCAATTGTTAAATTATCTTCGGCTAGATAAAATATATCGAACTCCGAAGAATAGCTTGGTTCCCCGGCAAAACAATTTCAACTGAGTCTCTTATGCATCATTTGATATTCATGGTTCCTTTTACAAGGTAATCTGAAACTTGAAATTATGTTAGATATAACTATTGTTATTTCAGGAGCCTTGCATATGTTCTGTTCGTTGTGGCATAGACGTCCCTAATGGAGTCAAAAAACTTCCCGTGTCATGTGTCATCTCATTGCACGTTGTCCGCGCCATTTCACTATCTTATTATTCCTCATGCAAAATATGCATTTGATTAGAATATCAAAATGACAAGGCACATTTTTCGTCCATAAGCATACCAGATGGTTTAAAACATACTGATAAAAATAGTTAAATCATGGCAACCAGAATTACTCAGCTTATTGATATTTATTTTTAACAATCTTTTTATCTCAGTGGACTTTAATTACAGTTTGCAAAGAAAAAATTGATGATTTAAAAGATAGTGAAATCCAGTGAGATCCTTAGCTTTGAACGGTAGTAGAGAAACGCTCATTAAACAATCAAATTGATTTTAATTTCATTGAAAATATGAAAAGCATTTCTGTAAAATTTTGCCAAAAAATATTTTTTTTAAATTTATTAACATTAGAAGAAAATCGGGCCGAAAACTTAATTGATATCATTGAAAAGATAATTTAATGAATTGTTAGATGGTGTGAAAATAATGTTTGTGTATTATTGATTTCGGAAGCTATCAAGGAAAAACACAAAATTTCCTCATAATTTTTGATTAATTAACATTATAATAAAACTTAAAAAATTGCTCGGAGGTGCACATTCTTACCATTTAAAGTATATTTGTGCCAAATGCCGTAGCAGTAGGTACAGCAGTCTGCCCTGTAGTGCTACAACACACTGGCACATATTCTGCTTTATAATTAGTAAATATTCATTCGTGCTCAATTTTCTTATGCCGCTGTAATGAGATTGTTCTGACTGGCGATGTTCTTTCCATTTTGTTATGTCTTTGGTTAAGTTGAAGTTTGGTTAGGTTCCGTCATCGGAGTGGAGGTAGTTCAACATTAAAACATTACTATACCCATTAGAGAAGCGTGATTTCGCTTACTTGTTCGGCGAATTCTCATTAAAGAAATACTGGTGCCTCCCGGAAGCACATGCATAAATATGATGAAGATTTTAATAATGGTTTCGTGGCAATTAATTAAATAATTAATTTATTATTAATAATTGACATAAATCATTTTTATTCCCTGGAAGGCTTCTTACATTAGATGATATATAATAATTATAGGGGAAAATGAAAGAATTTTTAACTACGTCTTCCCTTCAAATCGTGAGTATGAACTGAATTGAGAAGTCGAAATGGAAGGAACTCGGAACGGGGAGAAAATTAAATTTTTCTAGAAGTTTGTTCTGTCTGCGAAGAAAGGTGTACCTACGTGGTCATTCATTTTTTCGACTCATAGACATAATGTTGCAATAAACTATATTAACGGCCACTCAAGCCCCTCTGAGCGGTCGGGTTGGTCACCCGTTCAACTTCAGTGAAATACAATCCTTCCTAGCATAAGCCTTTTATTAAAAGAAAATTGAGAGAAGAAATAACAATAAATTCATACATTCAAAAATAACACCGGAAATTAGATCGAAATTAATTATTCCTTTTACCAGGGATGGGGGATCTGCGACCATCTTGCTAATACCCACACATTCTTCTTTATTATAAAGTAAAGAGTAGCAGAACCCACCGTGCTTCTCACTGGCACAGCCACCTTTTCGCCTCGAAACCATTATAGTTTAGTGGTTTCGAGGCGAAAGAAAACCACAGTTTTAAATAGAACCACAGTTTTATATAGAAACCACAGTTTTAAATATTGTATATAGATTAGCTGAACAGGATACAGAACGAAAAATTCAAATGTGGGTTCTAATATATGTCGCACATCTTTAGCCCTAATTTCTGCTTAAAAGTTTTCAGAACCATAAATGTTTTATGATATCACATTAAATAAAGTTTCAATCTCGAATAGGTATTTAACACTTTCTTCAGGTGCTTTTGCTACTGTTAAATTTATGATAGTTGACCGATCGAAGTAATATCTGATTCAACTCCATTAAGCATTTCGTGTGTCTCTAAATTTGTTTGTTACGCAGTCACAGTTCAATTTTCCTTGATTGAGATTTTTTGAGATAAAATACGACATTTATGTCAGAATTTTTTTTTTCATTCCGTTTCAAGATGGTGCCCGTTTTAGTGATTTCAATGTGTTTGTGAGTCAATGGGGAATTTGGCAGCATTAAAACATTTGGACCATTTTGGTATTGTTTAGTTTATTTACATTAACGGCCTGTTAAAAAGCAACACGAAGACTATCTTGGGACGAGCCTTACAATTTTGGACAGCAGACAGATGACGAGGAAGACATCTAAGTTGGCTCTTCCACCTTCCGCACCACACCAGCAGGAGGACTTTTGGCAACCAGGTATGTTTTAAACTGAAACAGACCTCATAGACGATAGGTTTACAAGGAAATCTGGTTTCGAACCTGGAACCCTTCGATACGGAAGTTAAAACCTTACCGACTTAATCACAGTGGTTTTTCAGTTTCTTATTGGTGACATACTTAATTGTATTCTTGTTAATATAATAATCGCAGACATTTAATTGTAACTTTGTTTACACTGATAAAACAGACATTTAATTGCAATTTTGTTAATACTAAAAAAACCAGATATATGATTGTAATTTTTAATACTGATAAAACAAACATTTAATTGTAATTTTGTAAATTCTGAAAAAACAAATATTTGTGTAAATGATTTGCACTGAAAAAAGTGTGTGTGTGTGAGAGAGAGAGAGAGAGATAAGGCCATAGTTTTTCTATATTAAGAGTTTCCTTTTCCTGTTTGGGTCCCTCTAATCGTACATTTCTCTATATTTAAAAGTGTGCTTTTCCCACGAATCTACCCAAATGTTTTATGTTATAAAAATTTATTGTTACCTCCACTTTCGAGTGTAAAATTTACTAAACATCTCTTCCAGTACATATTTTACGTAACTTTATTAAATGAATGCATTTGCTGTGTAAATACAGGGAGTAAGATTTGTGTAGGTGTTCAATATTGTACATTGATTGGTTTAAGTTTGTAATTATAACTTAGCAAGTTAAATATAAGATAGTGTATTCATGGGGATAAAGAAAGTTCCTCCTTTAAAGACACATTATGATGTCTGGTGTGCCTGGAAAAAATATTGTCTCCAAAATGAATGACAACATAGGATAAATCTCTAAAGACTGCGTTGAAGAACACATCTCTTTGGTGATATTTTTGGGGGGTGGGGAGGTCACGAAGTGTACTGTTCAAAGTGCTACTAGTTCTAAGAGAAGATATGAAGTTATTTAACTAAAATATCATGACAATAAGGAATTAAGGAATTAACGTGGAGTATCATTTGCAATAATATGTGAAAAAAGAGAAAATAACCACAAATTATATGCACACCACCATCTTTATACGACACGCGGTACCACCTCAGGTGTGTTTATTTGTTCAAAATCTTCATCCACAAACCTCTTTGGAAGACATCTTTCCTAACGCCTTAACCATTGCGTTCACTTGATCCGACGCCCTGTTTTTTTGGCTATAGGGTTATTTAAAGACCAGGGTTTACCTAAGAGAAATTACAAATTTAGCTGTGCTAAAAGACAGAATCCCACAGCATGTTTCAACTATCCACGTGCAAGGCCTGCATACTGCTATTGTGTCCTCTGTGAGGAGACTGCGATCTCTTTG
Source organism: Araneus ventricosus (assembly GCA_013235015.1). Taxonomy (NCBI): domain Eukaryota; kingdom Metazoa; phylum Arthropoda; class Arachnida; order Araneae; family Araneidae; genus Araneus; species Araneus ventricosus. The sequence continues at coordinate 42,256 of BGPR01008347.1, read as the reverse complement.
GCAATCTATTTTGAAAGGCGCGATTCACAAAAATGTAAGACGTTAATCAGAGAACAAGTGACATTTTTTTACTCAATAAGTTTAGGGTTTATATTTTTTATTTGCGCCTATGGGCTAAAATTCTCATTTGCGATTCTAATAAGGCATCAAATTACTCTAGGAAAGGCGCTCAAATTTGTTCAGACGGCAATAATTACCTATGTCACTATTCGTGGCATTTCGTTCTCTAAGTAAATCCGGACGCTATGGCAGGAAAGGAGAAGATTTATTTTTAGTTATACTACATCAGTTGTGATCAAAATTTGAAGTTCTTATAACACAACAAAAATTATTACACAAAACACCACAAAAATTACTTATGTCAAACTATGTATCAAATCATCTTTTGACAGCCATGTAAGCAAAAATATCTCAATCGCCAGAATGCTAACGCGCACGTAAATAAAAGTATTTTTTAAATGTATATGATATTTTAATCTTAAAAATATTTTTATATTATTCCAAAAATGTCTATAATTAATTTGAATTAAATTTAAAAAAAATGGTTTCTCCTAATAATTCTAAATTTCAACAATTCTCGAAAAAGGTTGGAAAAAAGATTTTTAAAACCCATCGAAAATTGATTTTTTCCATAAGTTACAAATAATTTTAACCCTCTGAGTGTTTCACACTTATTTCTACGTTGCCCTTGGACTAACCCAAAAGCGTAAAACACGCATTTCAACGTGTGGTCAAAAACACCCCGAAATCGGTTTGCACTGAATTTTACGTTCATTGTGAACTGTCTCTAAAGGGTAACACACGCATTTTTCCGAATTTCTTACCCCCATTCTTGGTTTGACATCTTGATTGATTATCTGGGGAGAGCAACGGTCAACACAATGAAGACTGATAAGGATGTACTTACTGCAAATTAGAGATGTCACAGGGTCTGAGACCCCAACTAGCCTGTGGTTTGGGGAATTTTAATGCTATTTGCAGTGAGGTTATTTTACAGGAAGAATTGCGGTGTCCGATTTTTTTTTTTTCGCATTGTGTGTGTCGGAATTTGGAATCGCATTTCCGGATTAGTTCGGTTTAATGTCAGCCTGGTTTGATGCTGTATTATGTTTCAAGTGCTATTCTTTTAATACAATTTATGTGATATAAGATTTTTTTCAATGCATCAATGTTTTAAAGGTCCATCTCGAATGGTTATGTAAAATATATATTGTGGCTTAAGTAAAATAGATTTTGTTCCAATACCGCATTCAAGCATAAAAGAATTGAAAGCCTGGGAGGTTGCTAAGAAAATCTGCTATTTACCTATAGTTGAACAGTGTCCTTGAATCAACACATTTTACCCGCATTCAACTAGTTTTATGATATTAATCTAAACTTCTTTCATATTAATAATCTCCATCTACTCATTTTCCCTTTATAAAAATAGAGTTAAATTAAATTTTTGTCAAAAATAGCTCAAATTTTAAGGTATATGAAAATGATGCATTATTTTTATTGTTTTATCTTTCAGATCAAATCGAAAATTTCAGTTTTACAATGATTATTTCATTATATACATTTGATTTTTATTTAAAAATTAATTTTCAGGTTTAAGTGTAATTTTTTTAGACTAGAACAGATTTTAACTTCATTAATACACTATTTAGAAAAATATCTTTTAAATTCATAAAAATTACAATGAAAAAATTCATTGCAAAAAATGATTATTATTTTATTAAATAATTATTAGTCGGAAATTTATTTTTAGGTCACTCGGAACTGAAAAAATAACGTACATGGAAATAAATATTAAAGAAAGTGGAAGAAAATTTTATTTTTTACATTGTAAAATATTTTCTTTTTGTTAAAGACAGGGGAAAATATAGTTTAGATGAAAACGTTAAGAATAATATCAACTAAATTTAATGTTTGAGTGACCTTATCAGACTTTTAGTTATCTTTTTAAGAGTCTGATAACAACTGCAGCTTAATTGTCTTAAGTTTATTTCAATAATCAGTGAAAATGTTTATTTCTTCCTTAAAATTTAAGAACACAAAACCATTTCTAAGAAAATATTAATGCTTACTTCAATGATACTGTATTTATGCATTAGTTCCTTGAGCGTTATAGTTTTGATGATATGCATTCTTCAGTAAGTGATCAAATCTAAATGCCTACATTGCATTGCTTTTGGTAAATCTTATGCTAATTGCGAGTTGAATTTTAATAAATGTTATGAGAAAAGAATCCACATAATGTGTTACAAACCTTTGATGCATCCCGACACGTTATTAACAAGTTTGAAGACAGTACTTCCAATAATAATAGTAGTCTCAGGCATTGAATTATTTTCAAATTCCACCGTCACATGCTAGATAATGTGTTTTATCGCAACATCTTGTGTGTGTGCTGTAATATGCAAAGTATAATTTTTTTAATAAAATTCTGATTAATATATACGTATTTATTTTCATTCTGAACTTTAATGGATAATAATGAGACTCTTATTTATTTTCCAAGTTGTATGATATATTTGAATTAGATCTATAATTTTATTTTTTTAAAAAAAGAGTAAAGTGTCAGTTTTATGTTAGTTCAATTTCCTTTATATTTGGTAAGAAAAGGCCCAAAAATAATTTTGAATACCACACCGACAACGTCCAAGACATCCATAAATTGTGAAAAGGCACCTGAAAAATTTCGAATAAGTGTTAGATTTTTCTCTTTATTCTTTGATTTTGCCAAGTTTGCAAAAAATTGTCTGTAGAAAAAAATTCAATAATGTTTTATTTCGTAGCTAGCCCATTTTCTTAAAATTGATAGAAAAAAGTTTGATCGTTTTTACTTTCTAGTAAACGAAGTATACAAACAGAAAGTATTATAATCGTCGATCGTAAATTTCAACACGAGATTTTGATTAATCTCCACGTTTTAGACCTCCCTGAGTCCGAAAAACACAATTTTGGAATTTTGTTTGTGAACACAATAACTCAAAAACGGTTAAAGCTAGAAAGACGAAATCTGGTGTATAGACTTTATACAAAATTAGTATATTTCAATCAATTTTTGGATAAAGTCCGTCCACGGAAAATTTGTCTGTTAGGGTTCATATGAACACGAAAACTCAAAAACTTAAATAGCTAGATAGATAAAATTTGGTACACAGTTTCAAAAATTAGGAATGTAGGTCCGCATTAAATTTTGGACGAAATTCCTCGAAACGTTGACTGTCTGTCGGTTTCTGTAATCGCATGCTTGTGAACACTATAATTCCTAAACGCAACGACTTAGATAAATGAAATTTGGTATGTGGTCTTTTAACCCTAATTGTCCAATTTTCGTTTCAATCGGGTAAAAACAAACTCTAATACCCCTGAAACTCAATTTGCCATTACTTTTCGATAAAAAATTATAAATAAAGAATTAAATTTAATTTTGAAAAATTGGCGACTGGATGCTCTAGTACCTGGACCTAGCATCAAAGTTTCAAATTTCAGGTGAATTAAATTTCCGTTTATTATAATAGAAGATAATCTCTTGCGTACTAAATAAAGGTATATGAATAAGCTATTTCTTCCAACATTCAGTGCATTGGTTTTCTAAATGTAATCTTTAGTTTGAGGATTATTAACTCGCCCTCTTAAAAAGCATATATAACAAGTTTCAGTATAAAAGGCTTGTAGTATATTGTTTTTTTTTAAACATTATTCAGGGTTTAAGAAGGTTATTTATAATCCTTCATATGTATTAATTATTACTGGCTATTTTGGAATATAGATTACTATGTGACTATCTATATAATAAATGTTTATGTGCTTACAAAACGGATTAATCCAGTTAAGCTCCGCTTATATTTGTGATCGGCTCTAATTTTTTTACCTTTTACCGAATACTAAATCAAGAAACAATATGAAAAGTTTTATAGTGCCATCAGAGATTAGTAAAATATATATAAATGGCATTGTTGTTGATCCTTAAAATTAAGAATATAATTTTTACATTCGTAAACTAATATGCTGACGTGTAGACTGAAAATAAATTGAAGTCAAGAATATAAAAACGACAACTAATAATATAAAGTACAGCCAATATCTAAAATACAACTATTAATGAACATCAAATAAATTGAAGCCACAGACATCTAAAGAATATCAACTTTCATGCAACTTCAATGATGTTCATATTTCTCATTATATAAACTCACAACATGAAAAATAAGTAATATAGCCTTCATTTTTTGGCCCAACGGTCATGCATTTGTCTGGTCTAACGGTGTTTATGTTTATCATCTGGTGTTATGGACACGGGCAATATGCAGAATGAGGGCAGTGTAATTTTGTCACACAGCAGGTGGTATCTCCGAAATCAGTAAAACCTATTTTGAATAGGTTCCAAGCTGAATAGAACGGATTCTTGCGGTTAGCCGGCCCCTTCCAGGGGGATTGCTGATTGTCCACAGATCAGAGGGGGGGGGAAGAGACTTGATCTGCTGCGCTTTTGGGAAAATCTTCTGTTGGGAGGAAGACACTTTTAAAACAGATAAAGGTTCTGCAGCCGCTCGCTTTTCGAATCGCTTTACAAAGAAAACCGAACCACTCAGAGGGTTAAAATATCATACAAATTTAATCAAATATTACAAGGGAGAACTCGGAGGCTGAGAAATAAAGAGATTTAAAATATCCGTATTATTCATTCTATAATAATAGCAACAATGGAATATTCTTTTATATCTCTAAGATTAACAGATTATATGTATAAATGACTACACATAGATTTTTGACTTTACATAGATTTTTTTCGAAATGTGATTTTTTTCTGTCTTTCGAGCTTTTTAAAGGCTGTTGCAGTTACGGTGAGCTTCACAGGGAATTCGCAACATGTTCCTAAGTTTTATTGTTAGAACTCTCATTTTATATCTTAAAAATATTATTTATCTTTATTTTCCAGAGTTTCTTAATTTTCCATGTTAGTTTTATTTGAATATTCAATTTGTCTTCTAAATCTCATAAAATAGAATAAAATAAATCTTATTCTTGGCCAACAACATTTCTGTCCTGATTTAACTTAAAGCACCAGAAGCAAATTTTTTAAGCTAAATGGTTTATGCTAGGATATACTTTGTGTACATTGTAGGGAGCATAATAAACATGAGAAGATTTCTAAGCAGTCTTTCTGAGGGTTGGTAAACGTTTGCGAGAAGGGTTATGTAATATTTACGCAAGTGTGTGATCAATCGCAGAACTTTTATTCGGAGAGTTTTCTTAATTACATAATAATTCGCCCTTTACATAATAATTCGCTCAATACCTTGAGCGAATTATTATGTAAAGGGCGATTTGAGATATCTATTGTCTTAGTAATTTCAGGCTCCCTCACTTTTCTGTCATACATAGATGCATCTTAGATTTTTTAAGTATTTCTTGAGGAGTAACCTCAAAAGGGCTTTTTATGTTCATTCAGTGTTTAATGTCCTCATACGGCCTCATCGAAAGTTACGAAACAAATTATAAAATGCTGTAATCCAAACTGCCAAGTCACCATATTGTTTATGAAGCTTAAATTTTGTTTCAGGGGTCGTTTCACCTTTTATTTATTTATTTATTTATTCAAAGAGAGCACACTACAGAGATGACTCCATTTACAGAGTGCATGATAAAAGTATACAAAATCACAAGTCACGAAGTGAATTAAAACACACACACACAAAAAGTAACTGCAGAGAATACAACAGTTCCAAGCTGAAAACCTCATCAATTATAAAAATGTAAATACATAAATGTTTTAAAATGAAAACATGCAATTACAAAAGCACCAAAAACACACCGAGGCCCCAAAAGTCCATGCCGCACACCGTCAAAATAGAATTATGGAAAAAAATCACACAATATTTTTTTTAAATGTAGAACACCAAATAAAAAAAACATTAAAAAAAAAGCAAGGGTCAAAAATTCTAACACACACAAACACTAGATCAACGTATAAAAATCTTAATATGTATAGTCAAGTGTAAGAAAAGAAAAAGAAATCAGGTCATGTATATACAAGTTGAAAACAATTCGATTTAAAAACAGTAGGAGACATATGATAAATGTCCAGTTCACCAGAGATCTTGTTAAAAGTCTTATAAAATTTATACAACGAGAACCTGTCAATATACTTAAATCTAGAATACACATTAGGAAACGAACCCTGGTTCCTCAAAGATCTGGCAGGCACAGCGAAATTTATAGCGCTCAGTATATCAGTACAATCGATCGAACCATTTATTACCTTATAGAAGAAAAGAACACAAGAAACATCTCGTCTGGAACACAAACTAGGTATATTAAACATATCACGTAGATAGGAAGAAGATACATCTTGTAAGTAAATTCCATTTTTCTTGTAAAGCAAATATCGCAAGAAGTTGTTTTGAATTCGTTCAATAATTTCAATTTTATTACGGTAAATGGGATCCCAAATGATACTACAATATTCCAGACTGGATCGTACATGAGCGTAGTATAAAACCTTCAGGGCAATTTCACTCGAAAATTCCGTTTAAGAATTCCAAGTCTACGATATGCCTTAGAGACCATGGAATTAATGTGTTGGGAAAAATCAAGTTTAGTGTCAAAGATGATACCTAGCCCTCTGAGTGGTTCGGTCTTCTTTGTAAAGCGATTCCAAAAG
>BGPR01008347.1:0-35201 GCA_013235015.1 Araneus ventricosus | reverse complement strand
ATACGCATGCGTACTGGTAGCAATCTCTGTGCACGCGGAAGGATTACATCACTTTTCCCCTGTTTTACTTGCGTACTGGAAGCAATCTCTGCGCATGCGCAAGCTAACGAACGAGGTCTTCTCCTGTTTTCTCCTCTGCACACGGAGCTTGTGCATTGGCTACAGTTTGATAGAAAATAAATATTGCTAACTTTTAATACATACGCATCTCTTTCAATATGATTTTTCACCTAAATATTTTACTATCACTATAATCTACAATGAAAAACCTTCTGATAGTCATTGAATTCTGGGTTACAGTAGGTTCGATTTTTTTTATCCACGCAGGGGGAAGGGAAATGACAAATGTTTGAGAAGTATACGAGAAAGTTTAGGGGAGGTCACTCCCGCTGGTTTTATTTGAATTAAATCCTAAAATTTTTAAAATTAGATTATTATTGTTATACATTTTGTAAAAAAAAATAACTGGGAGGTGTAGTTTGCTTACGTAATTATAAGAGGGGGGTTTGCGATTTGCTTATTTTTGCTGACAAGGGGGGGAGGGGGTCAAAAAATACCAAAAAATGCTTACGTAATATTTGAACGGCCCCTTTAATTCTTTATTTACAGTTTTTTTTTATCGAAATGTAATGGCATATTGAGTTTCAGGGGCATTAAAGTTTTTTTTTACCCGATTGAAACGAAAATTGGACAATTAGGGTTAAAAGACCACATACCAAATTTCATTTATCTAAGTCGTTGCGTTTAGGAATTATCGTGTTCACAAGCATGCGATTACAGAAACCAACAGACAGTTAACGCGTCGAGGGATTTCGTCCAAAATTTAATACGGACCTACATTCCTAATTTTTAAAACTGTGTACCAAATTTTATCTATCTAGCTGTTTAAGTTCTGAAATTATCGTGTTGATATGAACCCTAACCTACAAATTCTCCTTGGACGGACTTTATCCAAAAATTGATTGAAATATACTAATTTTGTATTAAGTCCATATAAAAGATTCCTTCTTTCTAACTCTAACCGTTGTTGAGTTATTGTGTTCACAAACATAATTCCAAAATTGTGTTTTTCGGACTCGGGGAGGTCTAAAAACTGGAGATTCGTCAAAATCTCGTGTTGAAAAATTTACGATCAACGATTATAATTCTTTCTCTTTGTATACTTCGTTTACTAGAATGTAAAAAAGATCAAACTTTTTTTTCCTATCAATTTTACGAAAATGCGCTAGCTACGAAGTAAAATATTATTGAATTTTTTTTTCTACAGACAATTTTTTGCAAACTTCGCAAAATCAAAGAATAAGGAGAAAAATTTAACACCTATTCGAAATTAATCAGGTGCCTTTTCACAATTTATAAATGTCTTGGACGTTATCGGTGTGATATTCAAAAACATTTTTGGGCCTTTTCATACCAAATATAAAGGAAATTTAACTAACATAAAACTGACACTTTACTGTTTTTCTTAAAAAATAAAATTATAGATCTAATTCAAATATATCATACAGCTTGGAAAATAAATAAGAGTCTCATTATTATCCATTAAAGTTCAGAATGAAAATAAAAACCTGTATATAAATCAGAATTTTATTTAAAAAAATTAGACTTTACAAATCACAGCACACACACAAGATATTGTGATAAAACACACTGTCTAGCATGTGACGGTGGAGTTTGGAAATAATTCAATGCCTGAGACTACTATTATTATTAGAAGTACTGTCTTCAAACTCGTTAATAACGTGTCGGGATGCATTATAGGTTTGTAACACATATTAGTGGATTCTTGTCTCATAGCATCTATTAAAATTCAGCTCGCAATTGGCATAAGAGCTACCAAAAGCAATGTAATTCAGGCATTTAGATTTGATCACTTAATGAAGAATGCATATTAGCAAAACTATAACGCTCAAGGAACTAGTGCATAAATACAGTATCATTGAAGTAAGCATTGATATTTTCTTAGAAATGGTTTTGTGTTCTTACATTTTAAAAAAGAAATAAACATTTTCACTGACTATTGAAATAAACTTAAACTGCAGATGTTATCAGACTCTTAATAAGATAACTAAAAGTCTGTTAAGATCATTAGTTGATATTATTCTTTACGTTTCCATGTAAACCAAAATTTTCTCTAACAAAAATACAATATTTTAAAACATAAAAAATAAAATTTTCATCCCTTTTCTTTAACATTTGTTTCAATGTTTGTTCAGAGTGAGCAAAAAATAAATTGAATAATAATTATTTGAAAAAATAATTGCTTTTTTTTCGGAATTTATTTCATTTTGATGAATTTAAAAGAAATTCTAAGTAGTGTAATATAGAAAACTCATCTAGAAAAAAAAAGCTGCTATAGTTTTAAAAAATCACACCTAAACCTTAGTTATTTTTTTTCAATTCAATGTTATATAACGAAATAAACAACCCCCCTCTTTTCTTATCACCCCAGGCTTCTCAAATTTTTCTATGCTTGAATGGGGTATTGAAAGAGATTGGGCAACAAAATCTATTTTACTTAACAATTCGATTAAAACATTGATGCATTGAAATAAAATCTTATATAACATAAGTGTATTACGAGAAAACACTTGAAACATAATACAATTTCAATCCAGGCTGACAAACATTAAACCGAACTTATACAGAATCCAAATTCGGACACACACAACTAGAAAAAAAAATCCAAAACTGACCTTCTTTCTGAAAGAAGACCTCAATGCAGATAGCGTTAAAATGCCCCAAGCCAAAGGGGTGTGGGGTCTTGGATCCTGTGGTATCTCTAATTTGCAGTAAGTACATTCTTATCAGCACTCATTGTGTCGACCGCTACCCTACCCAGCTAATCAATCAAAATGTCAAACCACGGAAGGGGGAAGAAATTCGGAAAATTACGTTCATCTCGCTTTAGAGACAGTTCACAAGAGACGTATATTTCAGTGCTGACCGCTTTCGGCGTATCTCTGACCACACGTTGAAATGCGTGTTATCCGCTTATGGGATAGTCCAAGGTCGACGTAGAAATACGTGTGAAACGCTCAGAGGGCTAGATCCGTGACTGAATCAGAGCGTGATAAAACAAGATCATTAATTTTAAAAACAAGATTCAAGGGCTGAGATTTTCTAGTATAACTAAGAATACTACATTTTTCAATGTTCAGATGTAACTTGTTGAATATGCACCACTTAAAAAGACAATCAAGGTCACTCTGCAGAAGGACAGCATCTAGATTGGAATTCATTGAACTAAACAATTTCAAGTCGTCAGCAAATAAAAGACACTCAGAGTACTTAAAAACACTAGTAAGGTCATTAATAAATAAAATAAAAAGCAGAGGTACAAGATTAGAGCCCTGTGGGACACCGGAAGTACCCGAGAACTCACGTGAAACAGCATTATTAAAATAAACATAGAGCGACCTATTACATAAATAAGAATGAATCTAATGCATCAGGTTAACATGGAAACCAAGACCATGCAACTTATTTAAAAGAATGCCAAAATCGATAGAGTCAAAGGCCTTCGAAAAGTCGGTGTAAATAACATCAAGTTGTGAGCCAATTTGAAATGAAGAAATAATCTTATTTGTCAAGCAAAATAAGTTAGTGGCAGTTGAACGTTTAGGAATAAAACCGTGTTGAGATGGAGAAATTAAGTTCTTAACTTGGTGGAAAAGTCTTTTATGTATTATACTTTCAAAAATCTTAGACATGGGACTTAAAATAGCAATGGGTCGATAATTTTTATAATCTTGTGCATCTCCTTTCTTGAAAACAGGAATAATTCTAAACAGGGTGTGCGATAGACAGCAGTGATTTAAACCTTTTACCTGTCAGAACATAATGTTTCAACAATGTACAAAATTACTTCTAATGTCTCTTTACGAAATCAGTTCACTTAATAGATTCAAATAAGTGTCAAAATCATCCTAATAGATATATATACGAAGAAAACTATGCGTGATATCATTCAGGAGTTGTCGGCAACTAGAAATAATTACGATACGGTCTAGTGGAGCCATATCATATTCGTCTAAAATGCACTGTTGTAAATTATGCCTAAGAAAGATTTTTGTAATTTATTAAAATTGGAGAAAAATGGGACGGCAACTTAATTGTTATCATAGAAAAGGTAAATTATTGAATTCTTAGCATTGAATTGCTTTGTGCATTTTTTATTTTCGGAATTTATTAAGGAAAAGCGCCAAAATTTCGCTAATTTTTTAATTGATTAAAATCAAAATTTGAATAAAACGTCTCTGAGATACACATTCCTACCTTTCAAAGTATTTTTGCTCCAAATGTCGTAGCTATATGTCCAGCAGTCTGCCGTATAGTGCGGCAACACATATACACACTTTTTCTGCATTATTATTACAGATTCATTCCAGCTTAATTTTCTTATAACCCTATAGTGAGACATTTTCGACTGCTTGCGCCCAAAGGATTTCTTTCTGCTTTGGGTGAGCAAGAGGTATGTCCCGTCATCGGAGAGAAGCTAGTTAAACCTTATAACATTAGAATGACCATCAGACAAGCAAAAAGCCGATTACTTATTCAGCGGGATTTTATTAAAGTAATCCTGGTGCCCCCGTTGGCATATGCATAAACATGAGAAGAGTTTACTTCTGGTTTTCTTGTCAATAAATTAAATAATTTATTTATGAATATTAAATGGCGTGATATATCTTTATTCCAGGGAACGCCGCGTTCATATGATTATACATAATAATTATAGAGAAAATTAACAGAATCTTATAAATAAGGTATAACGAGCCCTTTAAAAGTTATTTACAACATCTTGTTACTAATGTTCTACTTTCCGGTTCACGATGAATAGTCAAGAGAAAGATTCTTATAGTCGGAAAATTTGACTTTTCCAGATTTTGTTATATATCTACCTTCACTATATCCAAATTATTCATTTTGTAACTATGTCTTCTCTTAAAATCGTTCGTATGAACGGAACTGAGCACCCGTAGCTGAAGGAAATTGGAAGAGGGAGCAAATTCAGTTTTTCTAGAAGCTTATTTCTATTTATGAAGAGAGGTATGCCTAACTTGACAATTTATTTTAATTTTCCCTCAAAACAGGACATATATAATTTTTAGGTGCCTGCATTTGAAATTATGTTTTAAAAAAAATTGTGACTGTATGTTTCTCTTTTTCTCAAAACGGGACATTTAGGCTGTCAGAAACTGCGCTTTCGCACAACTGGAGAGTCTACCTAAAGACGGGCGGTTCTGTTCAAACAGATCATATCCCAGTGTTTGTCCTGAAAACTAAAAACGCTTAAAGGGACACTGCATGCTCTGTTTGATCCTTAATCTGTTTATTGCGAAGTCAAGACCAAACACGCTCTTCGATTTTCTTCAAATTTGGCATGGAATTTCCTTGAAGACATTAAAAACGACTATGAGTAAGGATTTTTATTTTTTGATTCCTTTTAAAGACGATGAACATGTGAATTGTTCCATATCACGTAATGCTCAGAATTTTTTTAACGATTCTATCTAAACGGGGTTCCATTCAAAATGCGTCCGAAAATAGCAACAATAGCAAAAGGCATTTAATTGCAATTTTTTTTTAATCTTATGAAATCAGACACTTGTTCAAATAACTAGCATTCGAAAATCGACAACTGGCAAATCTTTCAAAGACTGCGACGAAGCTTCAAGAAGAAAGAAGAAGAAGAAGATCAAAGCTTTTTCTGGACATATAACCAATTGGATAAACTCCTACTGAACCAAAATTTAATTAAATTAATTGATAATTAAGTTATGAAAGTATTAAAATGGTGCACTCTCATGGAGAATGCCTAAGTGTACAAATTTATAAATTCTAGTTAGTGAAAAATTCGTTTAAAAATTCCATCCTATAAAAAATGAAGCAATTCAAATTAAATTACGATTATAAAACAGGTGGAGGTTCTACAGTTCCGTAGTGGCTATTCACGAGACTTTCCCGAAAATAACTGAAAAAAAAGCAAGATAAATGGATGAAGCTTGGCATGTAGTCCTCACACCAATTATAACTCCTGGTCTTGACTCTTAATAAATATTTTGTTTACTTAGTCTCAGGACATTGTCCATTTATGGTGTTCTTGCATCGTTTTAATATTTCCTCAACTCCATTATGTTTATGTGGTATCATTGGTGATGCCGACCATTATATTTTTGAACGTAGATTTACATCGGATTTTCTCTTAACAAAGTCCTCATTGGATAATAAAAATAAATGGTTTATGAATGTTTTAAAAAAATAAGGTGTCGTTGGTCAGGATCATATGGTGTTGTGAAATTTCAAGGTAAATTTGCAATCAAATTACGGATTGTGGGGACTGACTTTGGGTTTTTACTTTTGGGATGTCATGGGTGGGTGGTTGGATCTCGTTTATTGGTCTTTCTTTTATGTTTCTTGTATATATTTTTTTCTCTGGTGCCCTAGTTTCTACTTTATGTTTTTAATTTCCGTTATAATTCAATTTTAACAAAATATTTTCTTTTTGGTTTAGAAGACTGAATGCTTCGGCCAATTACTAATATGCTCTGTATTTTTATATTATAAATTGATTTTGTAAAAGCCGCCTTCGGCGACCAGCTGGTTCGCCTATATTAGAGCTTATAATATAAAATTTAGTTATATCAAAAAATGCAACATATGTAGGATGCTTGAAATAGTTGCTATTGTTTATTTAATGTTAATAATTTGTAAAAAAAGCTATTTATCCGACGAAGTTATTTCCGCTTTGAATTTCTTTTAACTTCATAAACTGTCATTTTTTGAAAAACAATGTGGGAACTCAAACAAATTACTATTATGAATTAAGTAAAATGTCATGAAAAAATGAATTTTTCGCTTATTTTGTTCCAAATTAAAATAAAATGAAATATAGATGCATCCAATATGAAATAGTAAAAAACGATCCTTGATGCAAAATTTCAAAGTTCTATATTTTCAGTTCGTAAATGAAATTTACCAGATAACCGTAAATGAATGCAGTTTTCAGCTGCTCCTGCTCAAATATTAATTTGAAATTGTTGTAACAATTTATTTATTTATTACCCACGCCGACTGTTATTACAATTTGTAATGCAATTTAATTTTGATAAAATGGTATAAGAATAAAAAAGGAATTCTTTGAAATAAAATTACTAAACTTTATAATTCGCGCCGATATTTGACGGCCTTTAAAACATCATCAATCATATGCAATCAGAAAACTTTGTAAATTTATGTATTAAAACATTTATAACAGAGAAAAGACATTTCAATTCTTTTTTAATTTGATGTTTAATTATCTATTTTGCTCTGATTATGGTATCCTATTTGAGTTTGTTGAAGGATTGGTAAAGCATGTATAATTTGAAACAGGAATAAAATTTTCATAAAAGTCCGCCAAAAAAGTCGCATAGCATTAAGTTTAATATCAGCGAAAAGGTGACTTTTCACATTTCAAAATGGAATAGAAGTGTTTTACGCATAAAATGAGTTCAAAATGTTTGAAAATTGTAAAAAAAAGTTAGTATTTATCTTAACATAATCAATAAAAAATAGTTTAAAATTTAGAGGGAAAAAACTTTCGTGGTAGTGAACTGTGAATCATTTTTGCTCAAGCTAACCGCGGTACACTCCGCCTCCTACTCCGTGTGCAGGTGAATGGACCTTATGCATGTGACGTCACATCCTCCGACACGTGACCTGCCGGAGGTAGCCAATGGTCAGTCTTGAACAGCTGACTCGGAACTGCTTTTATTCCTGAGTCGCTTATAGGCCGATCGTTTTGTTTATTCCTCCACAGCTGTTTTTCTATACTCTCGAACCCAAACGGTGCATAAGGTCCATTGCTTCCACCTCTTCTCGAAAAAGGGGGAAAAAGAGGGCAACCTATCTCCCCTCATAAAAGAAACAACGTTCCGTCACTTTGTCCATTAGGGGTGTTGTCCCTTCAGCGACCTTCATCGATTTCAGAGCAATAGATGATGCTTTCAAAACGATTTTAAAATTCGCTAAAATAATATTCAGAGTTGAAACTAACAACATTAGAAAAGTGAAAATTCGCTCTTTAAATTGGTATTAATATAATTTTCGAGGGTTAATTACTTCGGAAGTTATTCACGAAAAAATAGCTGAAAACGGACACAATTACCTTAATTTTTAAATAATTAAAACTTCAATAATAAATTGAAAAAACTGGATCCAAGATGCACATTACCACCCTCCAAAGTATACCTGTACCAAATTTGGTTGCTCTCGGTCCATCGGTCTGTTGTGTAGACCGCGAACAGACAGAAATACAGAAATTAATCTTTATTAGTATGAGAGACATATAAATATATTTGAACTTTGTAATTTGATGTTTTCCACCATGTGCCCTGTTTTTTTGTTTGTTTTTCATTTTTTGTATCTTTTTCCCTTTATTTGGTGTTGTAATTTTTTGTCTACTTTTGTTTCGTTTTTTATTGTTTGTGTGCGCTTGATTACTTCGGTGTCTTTGTTTCAATTATGTTGTGCCATTTTCTTTTGTTTAGATTTGTGTGAAATCCCTTTTTTATACAGTGTGTACGTAAAGTCATGCTGCAGTTATGAACGCTTGTTGTGGCGAACAGAAACGAAATGAAAGGTTGAAACTTCCGCTACATTGGACAGTATCCCAAAGAGTGTCTGTAGTGCAACGGTGTGCGCGCGCAGGTGATGACGCAACACCTCACACCGTGCGGAGCCGACTGTGAAGTCAAACATCTACCTTGACATGCTGCAATTGTATGCAGTTCCACAATTTCCAGAAGGCGTTATCTTTCAACAGGACGGCGCTCCTCCACACTACGGCAGCATTGTTCGTGAGTTTCTGGATACAACATCCCCAACAGCGGTGGATAGGCAGGGATGCTGTCATGGCATGGCCACCACGATTCCCGGACATAACGCCATTAGACTTTTACTTGTGGGATTATGTGAAGCAACATGTGTACAGTAAACGTATCAACGACATTAATCATTTAAAACAGAGAATCACGGACGTTATTCACTCTGTTACACCAGAAGCCCTTACCCGTGTGTGAGAAGAACTGGACTATCGTTTAGATGTGTGTAGGGCAACAAATGGAGCCCACATCGAACTGCTCTGTACAGGTGTGCAAACCTGGAGAGTTTACCTTTTATTTGGTGAAGATGTCACCTATCTATCTTGTTTCTCTGCTTTCTTGTGACCGGTCAAAAGTGCACCATGACTTTACGGATACACTGTATTTTTTCTGTAACTTCTGCTATTTACTTTGGGTGTTTTTTATTTTATTTCAATTTATTTTTTAAAAAATTCTGGGCATCGCATTTTTATTAATTTTTCTTTATTTCTTTTAATTGGCCATGCTTAATCTTTTTTCAATATTTGATGTATATTTTGGCCACATTTACTCCATGTCTATCTGTCTGCTGGAAAGTTGCTCTTCAAGAGAGTCTACCTGTACTCTAAAACTTTAAGGTTGAGTCGGATCTCCTGGGTATTGAATGAATGAATGTAGGTTTCTTTCAACTTTTGAACAAATATTTCATTTGGATGCGGCACATAACCTGGGACTTACTCAATTTTTTAAAATTTACGATGAAACTACACAAAAAGGTTATAGTTTTAGATATAAAATTTTGGTATTCGAGTTTATTAAGATTTATTTATTAACTTATTTAAGACGGGATGTAAAACTGCACATAAATAAATGAATTTTGTAATATGTATAATAGTTTAAATGTTCAAAATACCATTATTTCAGGTAACAAATGTCTGTAACTTTAATTTTAATTGCAATTAGAATATCGGCATCACTAAACCATTTTCAATTTCACAGAGTCTCAAAAAATAACAGGCTGGACTACACAATTAAAAAAAATCGAAACCTCAATTTGTCCATGAGTTTAAAATAATTTTAAAGACTCATACAAAATTTAATAAAACACTCTAAGGCGGAACTGAAAGGCAAATAAATAAAAATGATTTAAAATATCTGACTTAATAATTCCATTTTAATAGCAACACTTAAGATGGAATATTCTTTTATGTCCCCTGTATCACCAGAGTATTGTATAAATAAATTTGTCTTTTGAGTCTCCCCAAAAAAACGCGTTATTTAACGATAGGATTTGGTAATATCTAGAGGAATTGATAGATCACGTGATTTCACTTTCCAGTCGTAAGCAAACTTTGCGATTTTGTTTGCTACTTCTTTCGAATAATTTATGATAAATTTCAACCAAGCTTTAAATTTCTTCTGAAACAATAAATAAAGAAAAATTGAACTGACAAATAAATCAATTGAGGAGAGTTTTGAAAGTCGCTCAGGAAGAAGGAAAAATAATTTATTTCAACATTTTCGGCATGCTGGCCGGACTTTAAAATGGAATATCATCTCGGAGATTATTCGATAAATGTGATAATGCTGATTGTTTTCTAGCTTTTTAATGGTTGGCTCTATTACTTTGAACATCGCATCAAGTTCTTAAGATTTTTTGGACTGTCTTTATATATGTCGAAACGCTTGTTTACCATTTTTTCCGGTTCCTTAATTTTCTGTGTTAGTTTTATTTTAATATTCAGTTTGTCTTCAAAATTTTCAAAATCAAGAAGAAGATTTTAATATAGTTCAAACACTTCATTCTGAAGTAAATGTATTAAGCTCGAATGGTTTCTCCTAAAACGTATATTGACATCATTTTAGGGGGCAAAGAGAGCTTATTTTGCCTAGAAATCCTGAGAATATTGCTGTAAAATACTTTTGGGTGTTGGTAAGCGTTTGAGAGCAAGGGGAAAGCAACCAAGGTATATAGTAAAACTGAGTGATCAATCCTGGCACCCATTTTCTGAGAATTTTCTCATTTGAAAATGTTCAAGCGAATTATTATGTGAACATCCATTTGAGATATACATTGTCCTAAAAATTTCAGACGTCACCACTTTTCTGTCATCCATCAATGCTGCAGTAATATCCACAGGAAGTGTGGCCATTCAGCGCTGTGTGTGCTCATATGGCCTCTTCGAAAGTTACCATGCCAGTTATAAAGTATTCTAATCGAAGCTGCAGTGTCACTATAATGTTTATGGAACTTACATTTTATTTCCGGTGTCGTTCCACCTTCCAGAAAATAATGTTTCATCACTGCAAGAAATTCTTTCTCATGTATCTTTTATAAATCAATGTACTTAATTGTTTCAATTAAGTGCCGAAATCAGCCTAATAGATATATCTGAATAAAGCTATGCGTATCTATATATTTAATTCTTCACTGAGTCCGCCAGCCTCAACCACCCGACCGATTTTGACAATTTTTGTTTCATATGAAAGCTTATGATGTATAGATATGTCATCAAGGGTCGCCTGCCAACCCCATTATTGAATGAAAAAGAAAAAAAAACTCTTCTCCACCATACATTCTATATACGCTTTTTCGATTTCGTTTGAAAATGGGGGCTGGTGGGGGACAGACGAACTTTGCTTTTGATTCATAAATATAAAATATTCTTTATAGATTTTGTAACAGTAGTACATTCAGTAAAATTTTCTGGACATATCGGTGACTGCGTTTCAACTCAGAAACAAACAGAACTATAAAAGAAATTTCTTAAAGGTTCAAATACAGTCTCTGCGTTAAAAATTGTTAATTTTCCTTATTTCGGTTTCATTTATTTACTTTTTCCAAAGCATAGATATCCCTTGTAATGATGAATTCTGTAACGTATTCTGTTTTTTCAGTTATTATGTGTATTGAATTCTTTTGACACCATCAAGGCTTGTAAAATATTTTACTATCCTTTACTTAACATTTACAATGAAAATAATTTCATCTCTGTTTTCGAATAACGATGCATGATACTCCAAATGAACATCAAAATGATAATCTGGGAAAGCGCTTAAGCTTTGAAATGGCCATTTTTAGGTTTTAAAATATACTATATTTTGTTACATCCGGCTACATGCGTTATATGTTGTTTCAAAAGTCACGAAGAATAAGGATGAAAATATTTAAGTATTTTTCGCGTCTCATTAAACGAGCTTAAAATGATTTCCAAATAAACACGCAAATATCTTTAACTCTTTATATTTGTAAGCCAGAGTAAATGGATTTATCTCAAAGCAGAATTATAGGTAATGAAAGATGTAAATGTGATTTAGAATAATGTTGAGACTGTTCAGATTCATATATTTAAGGTTAAATATTAAGAAGTATTCAAATAATTACCACTATTAATACCGTACTAATATTTTAATGCGAAAATTTTCTATTTAATACAGTAGACGCTCGTTGTAACGCCCTCTGTGTTCCACAGCAAAAGGTCTTTATAACGAGTGGTGGCTATAGTGGATATAATTAAAAAAATATACGCATGATGCTCAGCAGCTCCGTAAAAATAAGTGATTTTTAAAGAGATTCCAAAAAATACTCAAATTATTTTTTATCATGCTATTAAAAATAAAATTTTATCAATTAAAAATATACTTCTAAAACAGATTTTGAAGTGGAAAATAAAGGGTGTTATATAATTACGAAACATTTATTTTCTAAAGAAAAAATCAAAAATGGTTGTTTGTCTTTTCTGCATATGTGATTTTTGCAAAACATAATTTTCCATTTCAGTTAAAGATGATAAATAATGTTCTGTATTTTCTTGCCTTTCAAAAAAACATTTTAAAGTCTCAATAGCTCTTGAAACAATTTTTATTTTATGCTATTCAATTTTCCGTGCTGTGGTGAGTGGTAATTTCCTCCCCCGTTAAAGTTGAGCTTCACTGAAGACTACATCTACGAAGCTTGGCAATACTATAATTAAGGTAATTTACGTTAGAAACATGTTCTTTTTGGAAAAAAAACCGGCTGAATTTGGACGTTGTATTGGGATTAGACGACTCTGGATGTCGTTATAACGGAAGTAAAATAACATTGTGAAACGCAGTTGAGTATTTCATTTCTGGTCGTTATAACGAGCCTAGACTCATTTTTAAAACATTGATTTTACATCCTTCGGTATATTAGAAATTTATTTTTTTTATTTATAGCTTGGATTTTAATTTCCAGGCTGGTGGAAACAAATTAGTACTTGCATTCGATGTTTATGAATTATCAAAACCTGAAAGTTATTACAAAAACCAAGTTATTAAAGTTAAAATACAATGTTAAAAATTTTAAGATTGGATCATTATTATTATTGTCCGGTATAGGGAAGGCGGTTATTGGAAAATATCAAAATGAAACGATAATAACAGTGTTAAAACTTAAATGTACGGTACATCCCATTTCGTTAAAAGATGACGAATATCAATAAACCAGACATGTTTATATTGAAGCAACATTAAATGAAACAGAAACCCATGAACAACCTACGAGAGAAATCGAAAAAAAATGTAACGAAGAAGCTTTTGATGGGTGCGAGGGAAAAAACGTGCATCCTTTTCTTTTAGTTGGCGCCGCAACAACCAGTGCTGTGCAGAACGCAGACACGGCATTCTTAAATTGAGTGGGATAAAAGGGATTTTAAAATAATTTCAGGGAGTGCTGCACCTTTATTAGAAGAGCTGTCCCTGAGGTTAGTATAATTTAAAAATTTTGGATACTCTGCACGATTTATGCAACATCACAAAAATATACGCCTTTATCTTATGAACACTCATACTACATACTTTGATTGAAATAAATAAATTATGAATTATAAATCCTCTATGTAGCTCGAATATAACTCCGTGCAATAGTCTTAATCTTGTCCATTAAATCTCAGCTCCAAAACTAACACTTCTGTTTATCATTTCGTTTTGAAGAATATAGATAAAGAGAAATTCGAAACATTGGTTAAAGCACATGTTTAAGAAGACCTTAAAACAGAAGCTAACGGTAACTAATTTCGAAAGAGAATGTTGTATAAATAGGCACTCTTTGATATGCGCACCATTAGAATTCTATTTTTTTGTGACGGCATAACATGCATCGTGAAAATATTAAACTTTTTCAAAATATCGCAACAATTTTACGATGATATAATTCAGTATTTGAAAATATGAGTTTGAACATTACAAAAATGAAACAGTTAGCTAATATATTAAGTGGATTTCTAATATATTAAGGGACCTAAATCTAAGTAAGCAGTAATTAACTACGAAGTGTCCATCAGTCAAGAAAAATCCGTTGGAAAATCATCACAATAGTATAAATTCGAGCCAACGCAAAGAGGCGACCAATTAAAACAAGACACAAGAAGCGGCGATGCGGAAGAGACCAATAAAAATATAGCTACGAACCCAAGACAAAGCAGCATCGATGTCAAGAAGTGCATCTCTTGGCGATTAACAGTTGAAGAGACAAAGTCAGGAAGCAAAATCCCACTTTTCTCTACAATTAAATTAATCGATTAATTAAAATTAAATTTTGATTTCGTATCAGAGACGCCATCTGGTATAATTTTGAGAAAGCGTTGATAATGCTCCATAATATATATAACCTTGAATTATGTAATAAGTTAAAAATAAAAAAGTAGAAAATAATGAAATTAACCAGCGGGAGTGGTCTCCCCTAAACTTTCTCGTATACTTTCTAAGTGGAGATACTTTCTCTTTGTATACTTCGTATACGAGAAAGTAAAACAAAAGAACAAACAAACCTGAAATCAAATATCTGTTGCCACGTTTCAAAAATTATTTCTTTGAAGCAGGCGCGATAAAATAGGCAAAGCAATGAATACTAAAGCGAAAATTCTGCTTTGGAATTGAATTCCCAAGAAAACAATTTATACTACCACAACCGTAACAATTGCAAAAGCGCGTGAATAAAAGATTTGCTGAAATAATGAGATCGGTTTGATTTACAACAATAAAAATATTGTTAACAATTGATGCTTGAAAACATTATTTATTGTTGTAAATAAAATTTACAACAATAACAGATTGCTACCAATACGCATGCGCATGAGAATCGGATTAAAAGAAATTGAATATGCAATTTGAAAGCCTCTTTTTTGACGGATTTGGCCCAAACTTTTATACGGACCTACATTCATAACGATAAAACTGTGTACCAAATTTTATCCATTTAGCTATTCAAGTTTTTGAGTTATAGCGTTCACATGACCGCGGACATACAAATAGACAGACTTCCCTTAGACGGAGTTTGTCCAAAATTTGATAGAAACCTACAAATTATGTTTAAAGATCACATACCAAATTTCATCCCCGTAGCTCTAATAGTTTTTGAATTATCGTGTTCACAGACAGACACCCATACAGACATAATTCCAAAATTGTGTTTTTCGGACTCAGGGAGGTCTAAAACGTGGAGTTCCGTCAAAATCTCGAGTTCGAATTTTTTGACGATTACAATACTTTCTCTTTGTATACTTCGTATACGAGAAAGTAAAAAGTTATTGAAATTACGTTCTTAAGAGTGCATTAAATTATACAAAATACTGTTTCATAAAAAATACAGATGTCAGAACAAAATCGTAAAATTCTGAGGCGCTGAAAACAATGCTACAGTAAAAATTCGATTAACATTTACTCGTTTAACTGTCTGTTTTTATTATTCGTCATCGTCTAAAAGGAAAAAAGTAATGTAGCTTTATCGCATTACAATATATTTCTTTAAATTACTATTCTTATATTGAAGTTAATATCGATCGTTTTGAAAAATTAAATACACATATATGTATTATTCACTTTTAAAGGATTTTATTTTTATTTTCGTCTAAGGGATTTCTGTTATCCGTCTATTCGGTAATCCGTCAGAGCCCTGCTCCGGACAGTGATGGTTAATCGAAGCTTTACTGTATAAAGAAATGAAGCCAAAATGTATATAACAAAAAATGAATTTTCATAAGCATTCATCGAAGTCAAAATACATCATAAACGTGATCAAAATTCCTATTTTATTAACGTATTGCTATCGGCTCCTGAAGCGTTTAATATTTTGTTTTACGTCCATGTTTTTATAAGCAAATTTTCTGCTTTCTATCACACTAATAAAAACGTCTTTTAAAAACTTTTTTCATCTTCGTTATTTCAAAGATAAATGGGATATGAGATTATAGCTTTGATCAAGCGTGTTAATAACCTGATTAGAACGAATTTTTAAAATATAAAATTATTTTATTCAAAAATATAATGTTGAAAGTTTTTCAAATTATTTGACTTTTTAAGACCGCAGTCTAAACAAGAATTTAAATTTACAGACGATTTTTAAGTTTATCACGCGATGAACAAAATGGATTATCAACTTCATAAGCATGTCTAGGTAAATCAAAATGCATGTGCGCTCATGATAATCTGAAATTGCGTACACCTTTTTTACTTCTGAAAACTATTTTAAAAATGTAAATTATAACTTCCAGACACACAGAGATCTGAAAGCGAGAAAAGAATAGTTTATTTTATGCGAAAATTACCTTTTTTTGATAAATATTCCAAACTGGATTTCAGTAAAATATTTCACTGCGTCTCCTATAAAAGATTGGTAGCTCGCAAAGTTCCTTCGCAAGTGAAACAATTTCTTTTAGTATTAAGATACCTGAAAAATAAATTCGGAATAATGAATTATATTTTTGCTTCTTTCGAAAATTTACTGTTTTTATTTTTCTTAGTGTTAGTATTTTCATGAAGTTCTTTTATATGAGGGAAATATTTTTTTCATGCATCAGAGCACGAAAAAGGAAAAGAAAAGCAATGAAAAACAACGGAGAAAATTTTAAAAGAGAGTTTATTTTTCCTTAGTTTTATTATATTGTAAATGTTTAATGCTATTGTATCGATTTTGTTGTATAAATTTTTCAATATAGGAAACAACTCGGTATTCACATGAGAGAAACTGGAGATGAATTTGATTTGTATAATTCACAGGTTAACTCATGAATTAGACGGAAACATAAGGAACGGACATATGGCAGTTTTATTTCGCTCTTTCAACAGATATTGAATATGAGACCGGAACTGGGACTCCACTCTCCATACTTTCACAACACGCGAACGCATGGTAAAGAAATATAAAGTGAACGCAGTAAAGAAATAGAAAAGGAACTCCAAGATGCAAGTTTTACGATAAAGCGTTTTCTTAAAACATTACAGGAAAAAAAACTAAATATGGTTCGAACCTTTAGTCTGAAACAGCGTAGCCTGACAATGTATTGAAATGTTTCGTCTGCCTTGCCTTTTGGCTTAATTGCATCAGCCGTTGCATTCTGCGCGTAACGACTTTAACATCGCGCAATTTGCTGAAAGAATACCAGAAATGTCCAAAGAAAATACTTTTTTTCATGCATCATAACGTTAATGTCAGCAAAGCAAGGAAGCGAAAGATTTTATGAGAATTCCATTACAACAGTAAAAATCATTGTTTCACATTGCTCTTAAAAGTAATTATGATAAGGTTATTAAAATTGAAGAAAATCTTTGCATGGAATTAAAATTGGTATCACTGAAATGTAATATCCTGAACTGTAAAGTGGTGCAAAAATGGTGTTTGTCCGATAATATGCTCCGAAATTATTGAGAAGAACTTCATAAAATCTATTAATTTTTAGCTTAAAATGAAATTAAAATTTTGAAAACCCCTTTTTTAGTGAGTACCTACTACCCAAGAAGTAAGTACATCCCATATTTGGCAGTTTCTAGAATCAACGGCATCCCAGTAGAACGTTTTGAACGACCTCATGCTATGTCGCATTAAGCAAATTTCCAGACTACATCAACATCAAAAATTTTATTGCTCAATTATCTCCAACACTGATTATTAAAATATAGTAGGTCATTTGTATATTTGGTCCTGTTTGTTTTGTACCATAAATAACAACATTTTATTATAATATTTCACTCGAAATCCATAAATTAGTGGTTTGTTATCGACTGCTTTACAAAGGGTTAATTTGTTCTGTTCGACCTGCTTAAACTGAAGCCCAGCCTCAAATCTATCATAATATCTCGAGTGACTGCCCTTGCAATCTTGAAGCTGCCTTCATCTGACCAGTATGTCATTTGGAAGTAACACCACTACTCTTAAAACTTCCAAACCCTAAGTCTTTTTGTTTAGCCTATAACAACAGATTCCAGAAGGTGATTTGATTAGTTTTTAACATGTTCATGTTTTGAGGCTGGAAACTCTCCGGACATTGCAAGTGGTTGGAGCCAGTTATACCAAATTTGGCTCGTAATTTCTTCTTGGCAGTTAAGTGCTGTTTAAAAAAGTGGTTTTCAAATTTTTAATTAGATTTTTGATTAAAAATTAATGAGAAATTTAATGTTTTCACTCAATTACTTCGGAGCTCATTATTGCACAATAAATATTTTTCTACTACTCTAAAATTAAAAATACTTACTTTAAATAATATCAATTTTATATCTTTACAATTTTTTGGCTAATTTTAATAAATTTTTAAAAGATAATTCAAGTATATTTTGCAGTACTTTTCATTGATTTAATTACTACGCGCGCTTGACGGTATAAAATACATTTTTGTGCACATAATCCTTGCTGTAATTAAGAGTAAAAAATTAAAATAAAACAAAGACAACGAATGAGGCCTAAATGATTTTCTGTCGAGATGTTTTGAGCTAAAATTAAGGTACAAATCTCAATCAATTTTTTAGGTTAGTTAAGATAAGGTTTGTTATGGGTACTTAATGTAATTTCTGCTTTCTTTGAGCATTCATATTGTTCATGATTTCATACTATTCCGGAAGGTTTTGATGATCAGATTAGTTTTATCTTTAAAGTGGTTGTTTTCTAATTTGAAGAATCCATAGTTTTTACTTTGCGTGATTTTTATGTGTGTCTTGTGCTTGTTTAAATGTATTCTTTTGTTTTTATTATTTTTCGTGTCATTTTTCTTTGTAATTCATACTAAATTTTTTATTAATTAAATTTTCATTGCATTTCTACTTTGTTTGTGCTGCAAAACTGTAGAGAGGTTTGTATCTGATTATTTTGGATTAAAATAAAAGATATGGATTAGTGATTCGTGGAAGTATATGAACTAACACCTTCAGAGGTCTGGCGGGGATGTGGATTGTTGATATTGATGAATTAGGTTTTTTGCTGGTACTGGACAGTGTTGTAATCGAAAATATAAGCAGTTGCGGTGTAGCTTGGGTGACAAAATTCGTTCTGTTTTAAAGAGGATTCTGTAATTTGTCTTGTTTATTTTTCGTTCAAAATAAAGCAGTGCCGGAGCGGCTTTCTAGCTCCAATACACACCTCTTACTGTATTTCATAATTGAGAACGTTTAAAGATAGTTCTAATCCCGAAAAAAATGGTCTGCATTTTTATATTTAGATTTTCACTCAGTAACAACTGTGGAAATATGATGTCTTGAAGATCTGAAACATTAATTTTATCTTACCTCTAATGATAATAATATTGATCTCTCCTTATAAAAATTTTCATCCGAATAATATTTTCGAAAATTATGTACGAACCCTTTTTCAAAGAGTGTCTGCTCACAAAAGAAAGCGAATATTCATTAAACCAGACGTGTTTCTGTCGAGGCAACATGCAACTAAACAGAAACTCCTGAACAACACATGATAAAAATAAAAGAGAAAAGTACTAGGAAGGAAAGATCAACATTGCGGGAGCGAGGAAAAAAGAGCCTCTTTCTCTTTCATTCGACCCGCGACAACCAGATTTCAGCGGATTGCAGATCTGGTACTTATAAATACAAAGGAGAAAGGGTTGCGTTTTTCTCTCGATTCATTTCTTAGAGAAATTTAAATTTTTTACACAAAAAAATTTTGCACCATTCTAAAATTAAAAAATACTTACTTTTCAATTATACAAATTTTATTTCCGCAAAATTTGTTTGTCTAATTTTAATAAATTTTTAAAAGATGTTTCAAGTATATTTCGCAATACTTTTCATTAATTTAATACTGGATTGATTTTTTCTCCCGATTTATCGCTCAGCTGTGCGCAGTGGGCGAACTTTGCTTCTTTTAAAGTCTACTAGCTTTGCAGCCAATACCTGTTTCTCTCTTACTTGTTGATTATGTTTCTGTCTTCTTTACACGTTTTCATTACTCCCCCCCCCCATTTTCCTTGATCATCGAACTCTCGAAATGGGAAAGTAAAGAAATAAGAATAAAAACTAAAATACAAACTTTCAAAATAATTTCAAGGACTGCTGCAGCTCTCCAGCCTCGAGGGACGAGCCGCCACTGACATCTCTTCTCTCTGAAATTATCACTCAGCTTCCTCATATTCATTACAATCTGTTTAAATTCTAAGCGTAACAGAAGAAGCACTTATTTGCTCTAATTTCTAAAAGAAGCTTTATTATTAAACATAAAATATACTTTATAGTTTTTATAACAGTAGTATATTCAGTAACGTTTACTGGTCGTATCACCAACATCTTTTCAACTCAGAACAAACAGAACATTAAAAGAAATTTATAAAGGGTTAAGATGCAGCCCTTGCTTTAAAAATTGTTAATCTCCCTAATTTTGATTCCATTTTTTTATTTTATCCAAAGCATGGATATCCCTCATAAACATACTTTCTGTAATGCATCCTGCCTTCTGAGATATTATTTGTATTTAATTCTCTGTTTACTTTTTAAAGGCTTGTAAAATATTTTATTGTCCTTTCCTAAACATTTACAATGAAGTTTGGTGAATCGTTGTTTTCGCTACTCCAAACCACACAAAAATGAAAAATTATGAAAGATTCCCTGGGCTTTGAAATAGCAATATGACACACTATGTTTTTTCAAATATAGTATGTGTTGTTATATACGACTACATGCGTAATATGTTGTTTCAAAAGTCACTGAGAAATAGGATGATAATATTCAATTGGTTCTTATGTCTCATTAAACGAGTTTAAAATTATTTCCAAATGAACTCTTAAATATCTTTAAGGACTTTCCTTAACTCTTCATATTTGTTAGCCAGAATAAATGGATTGATCTGAATGCTGAATTATAGTTGATGCAAGGTACAAATGATTTTTAATAATATTGAAACATTTCAGATTCATATATTTAAAATTAAATAATAAAAAGTTTTTGTATAATTAACATTATTAATTCTGTACCACTATCTTAATACGTAAATTTCCTATTTAATATTTTTAAATTATTCAAAGAACAGATTTTGGGCGGTTCAATCTCGCTTTTTTTTTATTTAAAGCATGGACTTTTATATCCAGGCTGGTGAAAACAAATTATTACTGCCATTCCATATGGATGAATTACACAGGTCTACAAAATTTGAATTATGAAAAAGTGTTTCAAATTTAATGACTGATTTTCATATTGTTTAGTGCATTGTTTTAAAATATGGCATCCATTTTTATCAGTCCTGTAGGTAGTGTTCATAAAATGGGTTTGAATATATGGGAAAAAGGCCTATTTTACATATTCTTTTGAAAACTAGTTATTTTCAAAATATTTTTTAAATGTTTTATTTAAAAATTTTTTATTAATCAAACTAATGAAAATTATTAGCTAAATTATATTTTTAAGATCAGTTACCATTGTTAATATATAGTGATATTCATAGGTCCTTATGCTGTCCTTTTACTCTGAAAGTTCCTTTTGGCACTTTGTCTCTTGTAGGCAGTATGCTGGTGTTCTTTGTGCAGCATCCAAAAGCAATCCGCCATCATATTGACGTTCCACTTACCTTTGCATCTACACGCAATCTCATTCATATCTTGGTGAAATCTTTCGCACTGTTCCTCATTAACAGCACCAAGATTTTCTGGAAATTAGTCCAAATGCGAATTCAAGAAATACATTTTCATATTCATCGAACAACTTAAATCTTTGAATTTTGCCAGCATATTTTCCACCATGCATTTAAAGTTCTGGTCCTTGACAATTCCGAGAAATTTTTATACTTCTTCCTTAAAAGTTACACAGCCGTCTTTTTCACTTATTTCCATTTTACTTTGAAAAACGTCATCTTTAGAAAATTTCCGAATATCTGGACCTACGAATACACATCATTTATTTTAGCTTCCGACAGGCTTGGAAACTTGTTGCCAAGATATTTAAAGCACTCTCCTTCCTTTGATAGAGCCTTAACAAATTGTTTCATCAAGCCAATTTTGATGCGAAGTGAAGGCAAGAGAACTTTACTAGGATCAACCAAACTTCCCTTTATTACATTTTTGTTTCCAGGTTTTAGAGATTTCCTATGCGGCCATTCCTTTTTGATCCAGGGATTTTTCTTATATCAACTGTTCCGTTTACACAAAAAGAAAGGGCATTTGGTGTATCCTTCGTTGTGTCCAAGAAAGCATGGGAAGCTCTTTTAGATCACTGTATATCGTTCATCCACTATCTTTATATTTCAATTTTGTGAGGAACAAAGCTAAATTCTTGTAACATTCCTTCAGGTACAAAGAAAGCCGTAATGGCTCTGAAGCATGCATGCTGCCATTTTGCAGAAACACTGCTTTGATGCTTCTTTTTGACGTGTAAATAAAGAGCCGCAACTCGTTCACGTCATACTGTATATTATATATCTCCATCATTTCAGAGCCATTGCCACAGTGAAAACAGCCACTATCTTGAGTAAAGTGTTTTTCGAACCATGAGAAAGAGGTACCAGGAGCCAATAAAATCTTTTAATTTAGCCTAGATCCTAAGAGTTCTGTAGAATCTTTAGAATAGTCCAAATCTCTGACTAGCTTCGGAAAAGTCTGGTGCTCTCCGCTGTCATAAACACCGTGAAAGTCCTTGTCATAAGCCTAACATTCATCTTCAGGAAACTCTTCTAGTTTTTAAGTAGGTTTAAGTGAAGATAATTCTGATCTATAAGGAACAGTACGCATTGGAGACGGGAGGATCAAATAAACCTTTTTTCTCTTATTAATAAAACTGCACTCCTGCACATTACATAAAAGATCTTTTCGTAACTTTTCACCATTTTTGCAATTCTTTTTCAGAAGGGTAAAGCACTTTATGTGGGTCCATCACATATTCTCGTCACCAAGTGTTACTCTGAAATATGAATAATGTACTTTCTTTACAAAATCGGTTATCTTTCTTTGATGTTTCATCAATACAAAGTCTCCACCAAATGTAAGAAAAGGAATCAGGTGAATTAAGACCAGCTCTTACTGCCATTTAGCACATTTTATAGTTTAAAACTTTAAATATGAAAACTATAAAAATGAGTATACTCATCCGCTACGGGAAAAAATAAGCTCTACAGATATAACACCTTCAGAAGAATTGAAATGCATAGCACACAGCATTGTCACTCAAAGATTATAAAACAACTGAACAGAGAGCAGGAAATGAGGAATAGAGGACAGAACAAAAGATAGTGAGTCATCAGCTGACTCATTTCCGGTCACACCATATATTTCTGTAATTCTACTCATAGTAACCACTAGTGAATCATGAAGATTTTTAACGTAGTCTGTCGGCGAATAAGATTTTTTTATACATATTATTGCTTGAAAATTGTTTTTTTATTCGCACCACAGATTACTCTAAAAATCGCCAGTTTTTGCAAGTAATAACGACTTATGACACTAAATTGCTTGCAACATGTCGCAAGCTGTGAACGTCGATTTTGAGCGGGAAGCTAAAATGAAGCTTTTTAGGTATAAACTAAATGATTTGCAGGATATTTTTAAGAACGTTTTAGAGAAAAAAATCTTCTAATGCTCCAGATAAGGACGTATTTGCGAATCTCAAGGCAGACATCTTAATTCTATACATCAAGGCAGTTTCTTTCGTTGTTCCTGACAAAAAAGTGGAACCGTAAGTGGTATTTAGGTACGATTATGGATCTTTTTATTGAATTAAAAAACGATTGTACTTCTTTTCGGCAAGACATTTACAGCGAAGTTGATGGCTTTCCTAAACTGATGTGCCCAACTATTACTAACAATCAGTCTGATGAGCCTCTACCACCCATTGCACGTAGTCTACAACATGAAATCTTCGAGGCTGAATTAAAATCTAAAGTTTCAACGCACGCTTCTGTGGCTCAGTCTACCTCAGCTATACCTGAAGTGGGAAACCAAGTATTGAAGCCAATTCTTAAAAACCTAGGATTAATTTTTGATAAAAATCTATCGTTCATGCCACATTTAAATGCTATACAGAGTAAAGTAGAGAAACTTCAGGAAGAGGTATAAAGAATCACTAGTGCCTCGCGGTGCTTGAAGGCAGAAGTGGTTAAAACAAATTTATTTAACGGTATTACAAAAAAAGTTCATGTGCGGTACTGCAGTTTGTTATAGAAATCTGGTTAAAATGAATAATAAGCTTATACAAATTCAGAGAACTCCACTAATAGATATAAAGAAGACGTATCGCACTGTCTCAAATGAAGCTTTATAGGCATTAGCGGGTTGTCCACCATCTCTATCTCTACTAATGATAAAAGAGAAAGTCTCTGTGTCTGTTCGCGGTCTACAGAACACAACTTTGAACTGTTCTGTACGTAAGAGCTACCAAATTTTATGCAGGTATACTTTGGAGGATGGGAATGTGTACCTGGAGGCCATTTTCATTCATATTTTAATTATTTAAAAATTAAGCGAATTTTAGCCGTTTGCGGCCATTTTATCGTGAATAACTTCCGAAGTAATTAACTCTCAAAAATAATTCTTATACCATTTTAAAGTGCGAAGTTTCAAATTTATAATGTTGTTCAGTTTCAACTCTGTATATTATTGCAGTGAATTTCAAAAAAATTTTTTCAACATTATCAATTGCTCTGAAAACGGTGAAGTCCACTGAATGGACAACACCCCTAGCGGACAAAGTCGCGGAACGTTGTTTCTTTTGGAGGGGAGATAGGTTGTCCCTTATTTTCCCCTTATTCGAGATGACGTGGAAGCAATTCGCCTGTACCCGGGGTAGGAGGCGGGGTTTACCGCTTTTGGCTTCAGCAAGAATATTCATAGTTCACTACCACGAAAAGATTTTCCCTCTATATTTTAAAGTATTTTTTAATTGATTATGTTAAGATAAATGCTGATTTTTTACAATTTTTGAAACATTCTATACTCCTTTTTCGCGTAAACCACTTCTATTCCGTTTTGAAATGTGAAAAGTGACTTTTCCTCTGATATTAAGCTAAATGCTATACGCCTTTTTTTGCGGAATCTTATCTAACTTTTATTACTGTTTCAAATTATACATGATTTACCAATCCTTCAATAAAATTAATTATAATACCACAATCAGAGTGAAACAGATAATGAAACGTCAAATTAAAAAAAAGAATTGAAATAGCTTTTCGCTCTTATAAATATTTTTATACATAAACTAACAGTACGCGCATGGCGTTGCCCGTGGAATCAGGACTTCAACAAAATGAAAAAATTTAATCGTCCACAATGACACGAAAAAGTTTTGGAAACAAAATTAAAACAAAGGATACAAAATATTGATTTTCCCGCTGATTTTTCTTCGCGATAATGGTATTTGAACTGTAGAAAGCCAAAAAGTACCAAATAAACCGATATTTTCGAAAAAAAATTAGGATTTCAAAGAGTGATTCCTATACACCAGGTAAAATGTTAAAGAATGAAAACCGATTGAAATTTTAAACAATTTCATATATAATAATACGCCTCGAAAGATACAGACGAACATAATTTCTCTAGTATTTAAATATATCCAGAATTTATCATAGAAGAAAACGAAAGAGAGATGAAATCTTCCACTTCAGGTTTAAACTTTAAAGCCACATTATGTAAATAGCTCCAGTATCCAGTCTTATGCCAGACTCTCAATAGTATGAAAACAAACAAATTAAAGGAATGATCTGTCGACGCGAAGCAAAGGGATTATGTCGTCACGTGCTTTCTACGAAATGCATGTTGGGAAAATACGTCAAGCGACCTTGATTACGAAGAATCGTGAAGGGAATTTTGAAGCGAAAATGCTTAACACTTCAGAAAAAAATAATTAAAATTTAACCAAACATTCAATTTTTACCATTCTTGTTTTAAATTACGGATAAACGTTATATTTATTATTTTAACAAATTTCAAATGGATAACGAAATTAGAACAACGGGTGCAAGAAATTGAAGTTCAAAATTAAGTTTTTAGAGTAAACCGGTTATTTTTTAAATAGTTCTCAAAATTCTATAAATTACGTTAGAAAATCAAAATAATTTCATTAGAACAGGAATCTTGCGCTTATTCCGATGGTGTATATATTTTTCTCGTACAATTATCCGAAACCAATGTACTGAGAAATTAGTTCGAAAAATCAACCAAAACAACAAATCTCAAAATTCGGGCTTTGAGATACATTGAGTCACCATTAAGACTAACTCGCGTGTCAAATTTTAAGTCTGTAAGAGCGATAGATTCGTCTGGACATCTCACGGACCCACACACGCACACAAACACTGTCTTTTATAAGTAAAGATTTACAATGTTTCCTGATTGCATATGATTGATGATGCTTTAAAAACTGTCTAATATTGGTGCGAATTATAGAGTTTATTAATTTTTTATTTAAAAAATTCCCTTTTTTATTCTTATACCATTTTATCAAAATTAAAGGGTATTTCAAATTGTAACAATAATTTCAAATTAATATTTGAGCATAAGCAGCTAAAAAGTAAGCAGCTAATAAGCTGCATTCATTTACTGTTCTCTGAACTTTAAAATTCATTTACGAACTGAAAACTTAGAACCTTGAATTTATGCATCTAAAGATGATTTTTTTTCCTATTTCATATTGGATGCATCTCTATTTCATTTTTGATTTTGGAACTAATTATTTTATCTAAAAAATAAACGAAAATTTCATTTTTTCATCACATTTTACGTTATTGATAATAGTCATTTGTTTGAGTCCTCATAATTTTTTTTCCAAAAATACCAGTTTATTACGTTAAAAAAATTAAAAGTGGAAATACCTTTGTCGTATAAATAGCTTTATTTACAAATTGTTAGTATTAAATAAACAATAACAACTATTACAAACATCATATATATTTTGCATTTTTTTTATTTAACTGAGTTATTTTCCGTTATAAGAGAGTATAGAAGTTCTGAAAAAGCAGAAAATATATAAGTTCAAAACACAAAACCATGAAAAATTTTCAAACGCATAACTAATTTATAACGAAAACACGCAATCACAAAAGCAATAAAAGACACAATGGGATTCCAAAAGTCTCATACCGTCGCATTAGTATCATAAAAGCGCACATTTTTAAAAGAAATTAAAACATTAAATCGCAAAACCATTTTAAAAAAGGAAAAATTAAAAAGTTAAATATACACTAGCACAAAATCCTAAAAAACACATTGGGGTTTAAAGAATAAAATGCACACGAGAGTTAAAAATCAATTTCAGAGTACAAAAATTGCAACAAAGACACATGTAATAACACCAAATAGCGGCTGATTACATAAGAGCACAGAAAAGTGAAATGCACAAAAATCTTAAAAATTAAATACAGTCGAGTGTAGAAAAGCAAAATAAAACATATGATGTATTTTAAACACCAGGAGACATATGAAAAATGCCAAATTCATCAGAGAACCTGTTAAAAATTCTATAAAATATGTACAAAGAAAACCTGTTAACATAATTAAATCTCGAATATACATTTCGAAATGAACTTTGGTTTATTAAAGATGTGGTAGGCACTTGAAATTTTTAGAGCTCAGAATATCGCTACCATCGATCGAACCATAAACGGCTTTGTGAAAGACGAGAAAGCAGAAAACAACACGTCTGGATATACTATGTATTTTAAAGATATCAAGTAAACGTGAAGAAGATACATCCTGCAAGTCAAATCCATTTTTCGTGTAAAAATAATATCGCAAGAAGTTAGTTTGAATTCGCTCGATAATTTCAATTTTATTTCGGTAATTAGGATCCCAGATAATACTAAAATATTCTAGATTGCATCGGACGTGAGTGTAGTGCAATATCTTCAAGGCAATTTCGCTGAAGAATTCCCTAGTTTTGAGCTTAAAAATTCCGAGCCTACGTTATGCTCTGGAGACCATGGAATCAATGTGTTGAGAAAAATCGAAGTTAGTGTCAAAGATGATACCAAGGTCCGTGACTGAATTT
The DNA here is from genome assembly GCA_013235015.1 of Araneus ventricosus. Taxonomy (NCBI): domain Eukaryota; kingdom Metazoa; phylum Arthropoda; class Arachnida; order Araneae; family Araneidae; genus Araneus; species Araneus ventricosus. Next base: position 7,158 of record BGPR01008347.1, on the reverse strand, counting down.
GAACGTGATAAAACCAGATTATTAATTTTATATACATAATTCGAAGTCTGAGCTTTCCGAGGAATCAATATCTTCACAAGGTCATTTTTCGGTAATAAAAATTACATCATGATCGTCAGAAGCCACAGAACTGTATGTAAAAATTAGCAGTTTTAGTGCGAAGACGACGGAAGTTCTGATAAAACAAATTCATTTCGAAACTGTGTGCTTTGAAGAATTTAAGTCGGTAAGCTTGTTGATTTCAGATCCAGGAGTAACCTCTTGGTAAATCCTGTCATTTCTGTCATTTCTGAGTTTTCAATAAATCCAGTGTGAGACAACTCCACAGGAAATAAGGAACTGGTCAACAACAGTTGAATGTCATTTTCATACACCCGTGTGAGAAGGACATATAAATTCTGAAACTTGGCTTGATTCTAATGCATAAGATATTTTACCTCAAGCGGGCTAAAAGTTATTATATATTTACAGTAGTGTCAAAAGCCCAATGAAGATAAAACAAATTGACATCTCTCACCTTAAATATTCAACAATTTTTAAAGGGAATTTTACCATCACATTTTAATATGACTTTCGAATCGATCTTTATCCTTGATTACACGACCTATGACTTTGAATTGACCTTTCGGTATACACGAGACTTTTACGCTGAAAATTCAGATTTTAATTCTGAATCAATGGGTTCTTGTTGCAGACTAGGTGCAATAGCGGCTCGAGGTTCTCAGTCTGAAGTAGACGATAGTTGGCAAATCAGTTTAGAAAAAACCATCGACACTTATTAAATGTCTCTGCCGGAAAGAAGAAATCTCACTTTTTAACTTCGATAAAAAGTTCCATGACGTACCTGCATGTTCAGATTCCACTTTTTTTGTCAGGAACAATGAAAATTAACTGCCTCCTACATATAACATTAAAATGTCTCCCTTGAGATTCGAAATGTCATCCTAATTGAATATTAGCATACTTTTTTCTCGGAAACATTCTTAAAGATACACAATTAGTTTACCTCTAGATTCTTACACTATTTTTCCTAATAAACCGACAGCCTGAATCCATGTTGCCAAAAAAATACTATAGAAAGATATATAGAAATAAATTTATTCAATTCTCACATGGTGGAAAGTCATATGTTGTCCTTTGCAATATTGTTTTCGGAATTTATCAAAGGGAAAATAAAAAAAAAATTGCTGACTTTTATTAATTAAAATTATAATAGAATTTTGAAAAATGATGAGCCCTGAGATGCCGTCCTACCCTTCAAAGTATGTTTGTACAAGTGTCGTAGCTCTAAAACCGAGCAGCCTGCTCTGTAAGGGCCAACACAATACACACTTTCTTCCTTTTATTAGGTAGAGATCATTCCAGCTTAATTTTCTTATAACTCAGTAGTGAGAAATTTTCGACGTTTAAGCCTATAGATTTGTTCTGGTTTTGGGCAGGAGGGTACGTCCCATCATCGGAGTGGAGGTTAATCTGATCCTAAATCATTATTATTTTAGAGAAGTCGAAACCGCTTACTATCCACCGGGTTCTCATTCAATAATCCTTAGGGTCCCCCAACATCATGCATAAACATTAGAAAGATTTTACTTATGTTTTTCGACAAATAAAAAATATTTCTTTTTATTAATAAATGAAATAAAAATATTTTTATTCTTAGAACGCCAGATAAGAGTATACGTACAAATATAGGAAAATTCAAAGTATTTGAAAATAATGAATAATTAGTCCTTAGAAAAATTATTTAAGACATCCTGTTATCATTTTTTTAATTTCTACAGATGAATACAGTGAAAAATGAATAATATTTTCGAAAAATTGACCTTCAGATTTCCATTATCGTGGGTATCAACAAAAACGCAGTATCCGCATTAAGAAAATCGGGAAGGAGAAATTCTCTGGCTTTCCGGAAATTTTTCCATCTACGAAAAGAGCTATACCTAACGTGACCATTTATTTTTTCCTAAAAACACGAACATTTGTTACATTCTTAGTGTAATGGTTGCATACGAGAAAAACGATTGCAGCTTTATTTATCAATGGAAAGAACAACAATAAACACGTTAAAATAAATAACTTGAGGGCTTATATTATTTTCTGAAGAACAAACTTTTGTAATTATATTTGTTGTTGATTCGAAACTATAAATTCTTTGGCAAGAGTTTAAAATTTACATTGGTAATTAGCTGTTGGTAATTTTCCATATGAAAACACTATTTCTACGGGTGCATTACAGCAGGCATTAAAATAATATTCACTATCTTAAGAATGTTACATATTATTGATATGAAAGCATTTTAGCAGACCTGGACTGAATTGCTTTATGAAGTGAGACTTATTCAACGCGTATCGTTATCGCGCTCAAAGCGCTTACCATCAATTTTTTTTTACATTTTTCGCGCCTTTTTTGAAATTGTTTGCGGAGTTTGTCTTTCGAAAATCGTACCTTTAGGGTTTTTATATGTTTTTTTATTCCTACCCGCTCAACCTTGCTACCCAGCAGGGTGTAAAGCATACTTAAGGAAAACAGCCGACGCATCATTAATCGACAATCGAACCGGGCTGCTGACAGTCCTGCCTGCTCTTTCGTCTTATGTTCTTCTACATACTTGGCAGGTCGGTCTTGGAATAAAAAGCTAGCTATAGAAACACCTAAATGCATATTAATCAGTATAAGAGATATTATTGCGTAACAGAAATCAAAATACTATGCGACTTAAACTCAGGAACTTTCAGAGCAATGAGCTGCCATCCTGTCCATCGTGCCGCTGCGGTCGCTTCTCATACATAGGGATTGAATTCCTCCTCCATCAGTCTGTATTACATGTGATACCAGCTATTAAGTTTCATCTTTACTTTGCCGCATTAAGGTAGTCCATTTTATATTAAAGAGAAAATGATTTAATCCAAATTTGAGTGAGACTTTGATTTAAACTTAGTGACAGTGCTGAAGCATAAAAAATTCCCTCAATACCTGAACCTTATTAAATTTTTTGGAAGCAATTTTGAGGTTGGTCATGAAGATAAAAACAAACAGTGGTCTCAGTTATAATATAGAAAATTTAATCTTAGATTTTGATTTTAATGATACTGATGCAAAATAGATGCATTTGATTTGAAACTATTAAAAAAAGTACTTTTCTTTCCGAGCATGCCAACTGCATCAAAAACCTACTGATAAAAAAGAATTAAATGCGTCAACGGAATAACTCATGCTTAATGATTATACTTAATGATCAGTCTCTATTCAGCTACTTACTTAATAGTATTGAAAGAAAAATTATGAAATAAAAAGTAAAATCCATTAAGATTCTTAGATTTCAACATAGAGTTAGAAGAAACGCGTATTAAAACAATGAAAACTATTTGAATTCTCTGAAATATGAAAGCAGTTTTGAAATTTGCCGAAAAATATGTCTTTAATTTATTAAAATTAAAGAAAGGGGAACTTAATTGATATAATCGGAATGATAATTCTTGAATTGTGAGAAGGTGAAAGTCGCGTTTGCATCATTATTGTTATCGAAAAGCTATCAAGGAGAAATTCAAGCTTTCCTATTTTAGATCGAATTAAAATTTGAATAATATTTTAAATAAAATGTCTCGGAGGCGCATTCTTTCACCCTACAAGGTATTTGTGCGTAAAGTCGTAGCTTTAGGTCTTCAATAGTCTCCATCACGGTGTGCAGCGAAACAGAGAGACACACTATCTCTCCTTATTATTAGTAGAGATTCATTTCTATTTAATGTTTTTTCTACCTCTATAGTGGACATTTCCTACTTGACACGCCTCTAGCATTGCTCGAGTAGTAGTCGAACTTGTAAATCCAGGCTTGTTTTACATCGACCCGTTTGGATTTGTTCATTATTTTGGCCGTTAGTTTTGTTTGTTAGTTACGTTGTCAGATGAAAGGTATTCATTGATTTTCTCTTCAAATTCGCGCATGAAATCTTTTCGAAGTCATTAAAACAACTTCAGCTTTTCCAACGATCTGCCAAACAGAGTTCCACCTCAAAATGCCTCCACAAATACCGACCAACATAAAAACGCATTCAATTGTAAGTTGAAAAACTGATAAAGCAGATTTTGTGTAAATAATCTCACATTCTAAAAAATAAAATTGTCTAAATTAAGTTAAATATTTAATGACAGTGATAAAGAGAAGATTGATTTTTTTAAGCGATGTCTAAATTTCAAAGATATACTAGCCTTAATTATATTCTACTTTTTAAACTTATATGTTATTCTGTTTATTAATATAAGTACTTTTTTTTCAAACTAATAACTAGATAGAAGGAACTCCAGTGGATTCAAATGTTAATTAAATTAGACTATAATTCGTTCTGAAAAATAATAATATACCTCAAGGAGAATTCGAATGGATATGAATTTATAAAACCCAGTCTTAGAAGTTATAAAAATAGATATACAAAATTCCATGTTTAAAAATGAAAAAGTGAAATACACTCTACAGTTCCGCAGAGGTATTAAGAGATTTTCTCCTTAAAATATTTGAAAACCAAAGCGAAAAAATTAGATGAAATTTATAGCTGTAGACGTCACACCAACAATTAACTTTTTGAACATATCCTTCTCAATTGGATGCAGGCATAATGTATCTACTTACTGTTTTCCTTCACCTTTTGATGAAAACTATACAAATTGGTTATATTTATTGATATATATTAGTCTACATATCGTTAAAAAACAAGATTTATTTATTGATTTTGGCAGAGAGCGAAATTCTCGTCGGACTCGAAAAATTAAATCACGAAACCAAAATTACAAAAAAAGACTGATTTAAATGGTCGTAATTCATATTTAAATCTAGTTCCGCTATGACATAAAATAACGTTTCAGAAACGTTATATTTTAAGACCTTTGAGTTTGATCTCTATATATACGTTAGTTTTGATTAGTTTAAGCAAATGTCAAAGAGTAAAAAACCAGTTTTAAATAATAGAAAAAAATTAGAAATGATTAACAATTTAAATGATTACTTTAAGAAGTGTATCAGAATATTATATTTCCAATGTTTTTGAAAATATATGGGAATTTTAATTCAGTAAAGATATTGTTAAGAAGATACAATACATTTTAGGATCACAGCTACTTTAATATATCTATAAGCTTTCTTGATAGAAGGCAAGTAATTGTTCTGAAGCTATTTTTATTGGTATCATACACGCGATGCCTGTGCATCTCAACAAGTGGATTGTTCACGTGATGCCCTGCAGTATTAGAAGTGGTTACCGGGCAATTTTGACTTATATAAACAACAGAGGCGTAACTATGCAGCAAAGGGGAACCAGAGTTTCGCTTCTTCTTCATTAAACGAAAAAGCATCAACATGGATTAGAATAAAACATACAGAAACACTGAAATGAAAAATGCTGCTACAAACTTGATTTATACAACTCAATGGAAAACAACAAGGGGGCGTCAGCTGGTCTTTAAGCTCTAAAAAGTCTCAACAGAACCAACATCAAGAAAAAATAACGTTTCGTTGGTTAGAGGTTCACCGAAGAACTTAAGCCATGGATAATCAAATGGAAGACATACAAAAATATCAATAATCAAACAGAAATATCAACACAAGTAACAGTCAAGAAAAGCTGCTGGGAAATAATCACAATATTATAAGTTCAAGCCGATGCAAAGAGGCGACCAAATTAAAACAAGATGCAAGAATCGGCGATACCCAAGAGACCACACAAAAAAAGATCGCCGTGAACTCAAAAAACAAATCAGTCAACGTCGAGAGAGAACTTTGCGTGATTAATAGTTGGCGGGACAAAGTGTCAGGAAGCAAAACCGCAACTGTTTAACCAGATTATCGATTTATTATACTTAAATTCTTGGATTTCCCGGCGTCACAGACGCCATCTGGTATAATTTTGGGAAACGTTTTGCTAATACCCATAATATATAAACCGTGAACTATGTAATAAGTTTAAGTTTAAATTCCGTTATATGTCAGTCGTATAAAAGGAAAAAAAAATGATATATAAAGCAATAGAATTACAATGTATTTCTTTACATTGCACTCTTATATTGAAGCTCATATCGATTGTTTTGGAAAATTAAATGCAACATATATGTATTATTCACTTTTGAATTACTTGATTTTATTTCTTTCATCAAGCCAATAGTAAAGTAGCGCCTGTTCTTATATATTAAGAGATTCATGGAATCCACCATTCGGTAATCCGTCACAACTATCTATCTCCGGACAGTGATGGTTAATCAGTTTTTTCTGTGTGAAGAAATGAAGCCAAAATGTATATCACAAAAAAAGAAATTCGTAAGCATTCATTAAAATCAAAATATATCATAAACATGATCAAATTTCCTATTTTTTAAAGTATTACTATCTGTCAACACATGCTTTTAATTTTTTGTTTTGAAGTACATATTTTTATATAAAATTTATGCTTTCTAGTGCACTTATTAAAGCGTGTTTTTTAAAACTTTTTTATTTTTATTATTTCAATGGGATATGGGATTGCCATACCACCAATTGTGTTATTAATCGATTACTGAAATTTTAAAATATGGATTATTTTATTGAAAATGCAAAATTGGAAAGTTTTTCAAATTATTTGGTTTTAAAGGTCAGTTGTATTAAACAGAAATTTAACTGTGCAGACGGTTTTACCTTATCAGATGCCGTACAAATGGATCGTCAACTTCATAAGCATGTTTAAAATTCATGTTTGCGCATTATAATCAGAAATTTCCTGCGGCCTTTTTTATCTCTCAAACTATTTTAAATGTGAAATACAACTTCCAGAAACACAGAAATCTGAAAAGCTAGAAAAATAGTTAATTTTTTTGCGAAAATTATCTTTTCTAGATAAATATTCCAAACTGGGTTTAAAGAAAATACTTGATTCGTTTAGTTTTAAAGATCTGTAGTTTGGTAAAGTTTCTTCAAGTGAAACGAATTTCTTTGAAGGAATAAAATATCTCAAAAAATTAATCTGGAATAAAATTATATTTTTGTTTCTTTTCTTTCAAACATTTACTAGTTTTATTTTTATTAGTGTTAGTATTTTCCAGTTTTATATTTGGGAAATATTTTTCGTTCATAAAAAAGCATAAAATCTGAAAAAAAAGCAATAAAGGAGATAAATACGTAACCGAACGAAGCACAG
>BGPR01008346.1:0-64357 GCA_013235015.1 Araneus ventricosus | reverse complement strand
TGTAAGAACGGTTATGAAAAAAATTTTAAATAAAAAAGAAAAAAAAAATCAATTTTTCCAAATTTAAGGCACGAAAGAAAGTAAACCACATAACTTCTATTTAAGGCTAAGCGCATACAGGCAATTCCTTCCGCAACTAAACAGTTTAGTCGGGTTGCCTGCACCATGCGATTTCACGGCGACTAAACTGTTTAGTTGCGACGGGTGCGCATACATGCGATTTTTAATCTCTTTCGATTCTCCATTTTTGGATGCTCTGGCTGTCTTTTCACGCACTGCGCACGCGCTGGGAGCTCCAAAATGAATTTTTTTTTATAGTGATACAATTTAGTTTTTCTCAAATTCATTTTCAGCTAACCCCCTCTCACGAAGCTATCATTTTAATGATTATACTGAATGGTGAACTTTCGGTTTCATTGATTTCTTTCTTTATCAAATGCTTTGATGATCATTAATAGTAATAGGCGAGTTCTGTACATAAGCCTATAATTCGAATTTATTAGGTTAATTTTTGGTCAAAACTGAAATCGTGCTCATTTCTGAATTGTTTTCGTTAGTTAAATACGTCCGTATCTTTTAAGTGTCAGCGAATTATCTTTAAGGCCTATAATTAACTCAAGAACTCGCTCTTAGCTCCTGTTCTATGTATTTAATTAAAAAAATAATTACTCAATTTTTGCACTCTAGGTGCTGTACATATATTTCTTTATTTAAATTACTTTTTTATTTATTGGAATAACTAATATTGCTTTATACATCAAAATTATTTACTGTTTATTAATTAATTACGTAATATTCATTAAAACTTTAAAATAAATCTTTATCTCTTGTGTTTGTTTTTAAACCCAATTTTTCTTAATTCGAACTTTTGGATACATCTAATTTTCATTGTGGATCCCTCAGTTTCAAATTAACCAAATTCGAATTTGATATCAATATTCAATTTACAAATAGTTCGCGGAACAATTTATCAAAGTACATCAGTTTTTTCAGAGTAAAGTAGCCGACTACTACTCTACTGATAATAAAGGAGAATGTGTGTGTGTGTTTGTGTCTTGGCGCTCTACAGGCCAGACCACTGAACTTAGAGCCACTAAATTTGGCACAAACATACTTTGGAGAGTGGGAATGTGCACCTCGGAGCCCTTTTTAAAAATTTTAATTAAATATTAAGCGAAATTTTGGCGTTTTTCCTTTATAACTTCCGAAAATATTACAGCATAACGCCATCTTGAAAGTGCAAAAAATTACCTTTTCAATGATATCAATTAAGTTGCCGTACAATATTTTCTCTAATTTTAATGAATTTTTAAAAATATTTTTTGGCATAATTTACTACAATACTTTTCATTGTTGCAACGCAATTCAAACCTTTTTCACTGTTTAAACAAACATTTAATTGCGTGTTTCTCCATCATTGTTGAAAGATAAGGCAATATCTTAATGTTTAATGCTATGTTTTAATCAGCACATTTTCATCCAGTTAATATGAGGCTGGAAGTAAAATGTGCCGCGCCATTTTAAAGTTAAAATCTAATAGATATTTTGCAAGAGGAATAAGAGTGAAGTTGATGCCAACAATGTGCAGTTTGATGTTGCATGACACAGCCAGTCACTTGACTCTATTAGGGACGTTCATACAGACAACGAACAGAACAGGTGTAAATCTACTGAAAGAACATGGATTAAATGTCTATCACAATTTGAAATTGTTAAGGGAACCATGCATATTAAATTATGCATAAGAGATTCCATTGAAATTATATTCCCGGTGAACAAGCTAGTCGCCGAAGATGGCTAGTACACAATGAATACGAAAAACATAGAATGCGACACGATTCTAAATATCACTAGCTCATTCCAAAAAGCGCACATCACTATAATTAAAATATTTTGTCTATTATTGAAGTATATTGACTAAATAAATGCTTCATATTTAACAAATGTTAAAAAAAATGTTTCATAGATTTCGCGTGTTTATAGCACAGGTCACATGAGTTAGATTAAGTTTGCCCAAGTGACAGCTTCTCTTGTGACTCAAAATTTTTTTTCACTCAAATTTTGAAACGTAAAATGACTACGTTTTCATTGAAGTCTTTTAAAAAGTCCTATTCAATGATATCTGATTCATCGCTTAGCTGAGAAAAAGGGATGTTGACAAAGAGAGATAAATAATATAAAGGATAAAATTAAAATTACTGATTTCAAAGCATCTGAAATATCAACTAAGAAAATACCAATTGAGCTAATTAAAATTATGTAATAAAACACATGCATTATTAATAAAAATGGAGTAACAATCATTAAAAGTATGCAAATTTATTATTTATTTTAAAAGTAATAACTGATAATAAATATAGCGCAAGCCTTCTTTCTATACACTCAATCAATAATTCCATATCAATCCTAATAATCTCAGCCATTTTTAGAGATAAATTATTTTAAGAATAGCGCACGCTTCTTTAAAACGCCGTTAAATAAAGCTTCGCGCCAATTTCTGAGCTGGCTTTGTGACCTTCACCCCTTGAATGAACAGAGCAGAGCAACTGTTTAGTTGAATGTATGCGCGCTCCAGCAGAAACCCATGTACTTTACGATAGTTGTGCGATTCTTTAATCAAAAGACGATCGCTGTGGTTTTACGACTGTTTAGTTGCCGAACTGTAAAGTTGCATGTATGCGCACTCTAACTTGAGACCATGGTCTTTTAACATGCAACTAAACTGTTGCCCGATTAATAATTGCATGTATGCGCATAGCCTTATATTACAGGAGTTGCATGTCCGGTTATAAATCAACATAAAACATAAAATAAGAAAAACAAAATACAGTGTTTCTTCAGAGGAAAAAAGCAAACAAAAAATGCTGAAGGATTATATTAATAACACAATCAAAACAGTATAGCCCTGTGAATGCTAATTTGTAGACGTAGACAGAAAGTCTGGATTTTCCCCTCTTTGGCAAGTATCCAAACCAAACCGCGTGACCTCGTTACTTCCATCTCAGGCTTTTTATATATATTAATATCGATCAATATCATTGAATTAGGTGCTGGGACACAGGTATACGAATTTTTATATGTATATAAAAAGGAATAGTGAGAAAAATTTGGGGAATCAAAAATACAAGCGTAATCGGACGCAACTCATCTACCAGTTTAACGTACCCCTCACGTATATCAAAAGAGTAGTAGAGAAAAAAACCACGATACTTTAGTTTGAGTGGCCTATGGAGGTCCCACCCCTTTCTCGGCAAAACCTGTACTTAGGCACAAAAAAAATATGGGTACTGTTCAGCAACGGATTCCGAGACTACCACTTACTTGAGATTTTACACCGGAAAGGGGTGTCAGGCAATGATAGAGAGCCTGGATTTCCGGAGTTCTTTGTTAGATCACGCTCAGTAAAATGTAAACATCACCCTTCCATTCTTTACTTTCCCCCTATTTTGTTGAAAATAACTCCGCCCGGCGCATGCGCAAAAGCGCGGAAGGTTTCCGAATCCGTGGTTATACTATACTTCATCTCACATTTTAGATGCGCCCGACGATAGGTTAATCAATAATCCTCTTAAGTTCAAATTAATCCTCCTAATATTTGTTAAAATCCCCGCATGCTAAATTCATGTTGATTTATTTACAGGCACCCCTGTGCGTGCAATGCCAGGAAGGGGAGGAATGTGGCTTGGCTAAAATTAAGTGCAGAGAAAATCAGTATTGTTCCAGATCTAAGTTGAAACTTGAACTTGACGGGTGTTGCCTATATGAAAAAAAAAGGTAAATGAAACTTTATGCTTTCATGATGGGGTTTTCACTATGCTTTTGTTTCAGTTTATTTATTTTCTGATACGCGCAGTGTTCAAAGAGAACATATTATATTCCTCGAAGAATTCGACCTTCAGTTTTTGATGTATCTCAATGTTATGTCCCCGAGTCAAAAAGAAAAAAAAGAAAAAAAAAATGGAATTGTATCTGTCTATCTGTCGGTTTGAGGACAAGATTTTTCCAGGTGTACTTGATGGCTGTGATTAGTCCTTCATAGTTACTGCTTGAATTTCCCGATCCACATACACCCAGATTTTATCTACGGATTAAGATAAGCCCTGCTAGATTGCTAGTGGCGTAGCTGCAACTTTTGCCGACCGGGGCGAACTTACAACATGCTGCCATTCTTTTACAAAATATTGAGAGCACATGAGCCTCAAAATAAAAATAAAATATTCCAGAAAAAATAATTTTATAAGTAACTTAATTCGTGGTTTGACTCCCTCGATCTTTGCAAATAAGTTGTAAAATAGCGTTTCCACCAAGTCTTTCTATCGCATATCGGCGATTTACCCACAAAAGGCGATAAATAATAATTAATTATATTAGTTTTTCATGTACACAATTTATTGAGACAATGTTGAAGTTCTTCTTTGTTATAAAATTTTCTTGCATGCCTGGTTTTTCCCGCCGCATTTGAAGTGCCACCCGGGGCGGTCCATCCCCCTTCAGCTACGCCACTGTTAGATTGCCAAACAGTTGCATCGTGAGTGACTTCAAATGGTGGTTTTGTTGAACTTGAGTGGACAGGCACCTTGTTGTGAAGAAATAAATACCATCCCAGTTTTTAAAAAGGAACTTCTAGCTATATATTTGTTGCAAGCGGATTTTGATTTGATTCAAAGTATAAGGTGTCTTCAATTGACACTACGCAGAGCCATCTGTAGCTCGATCTACCAACTGAAGTCAACAGATTATGACGACAAAGGGAAAAAATTCCATGAAAAAAAGTTTCAAAAACTGTGACTTATAAAATACATGAAAAATTAATTTTTGTCGATCGATAAGTTCAGCAAAGGCAGTCGGTGGGGTAGCGAAAATAAGTGGCTCTCAGGGCATAATATGATTGTTACGCCCCCACCCCTCCGTCATGATCAATGATTTAGGTTCTATAAACGGTGCACGGAGCAAGGTATTTCTTTCGCCCGTCATTTTACTGGACTATAAAATGTGACATAAAAGCATTAACGTGTCACCATGGCTAGTAGCGTAGCTTGGATTAGTAGGACCGGAAAATATCATTTTTTTACCCTAGTCGTCATCAGTGACTTAGCAAGAGTAAATGGCAGCAGAGGCATGGAATTATTTTTACGTCCTGTCATTATATTTTCCTTTCAAAATGGCATAAAAGCAGTAGGTATTGACTTTCTGGCGCACCCTAAAACGGAGCCAGGGGCATCTATACCCTCTTTGCCCCCCGGTCTCTACACCACTGAAATGTGGCTAATATAAAATAATCCTTCTAGGAATTGCTACAATACTGTCTGAACATAATAAAAGCTATAAGCACGAAACAGTCTTCACTCTTATTGAAACATACAACTAAATTATGCTTAATTTAAATGGTACAGGTTGCGAGTATGTTTTGCTTTTATTTTAAAGTCTTTTATTCTATAATTTATGTTTGAACTCATTTATTTTCGAAAATTGAATAGGGACTTAAAATAGATATATGATGCCTGCAATGAAATTTGTATAGAAGCTGGAAGTCTCATTATTCTAAACTACTTTATTTGTTCATTTTATTGAAAACACAAACAAAGAAGCCGCGTTTTTCGACTTAAATCTGAGGCAGGGTGGAATAGATCAATATTGAGCTTTATTAAAATTGAGATCGAAGTCAAATGACATTTCAGATAATTATTTTTGAAATCGTGATGTTTGATTTATAATGATAAATGTATTGTGCCTAAAAAGGAAATGCCTTTTTTTAGAAAGGAATGTATCAATGAAATAAATCGTTCGATATAAAATATTCATGATATGCAATGAAATCCTGTTTATTGCGTTTCGAGATTCTAGTTAGTTCTCCTTTGAAATTATTAGTACCATTTGCATATAAAAGGTGAGGATTTGAGTAGAAAATCTGAACAAAAGGTGAAAATTTTGCAATTCATTTGACACAAAGCGTTTCTCAGTGATACGATGAGATTCATAGAGATTTTCTTTTATTTGTGGATGTTACTGTGGAAGACCGAAACTGGAGAATGTCGACTTTCACCGGTGAAAGTCGACATTCTCCAAATTTCGGTCTTTCACGGTAACATGGATACTTATAAAGTCCTGTTCCCACTGTCAGTTTTTCGGCGATCCACTTGCGTTGTTAGGGGTTTATTGCCAGTCTGAATTCGAGCAGATGCACCGTTCCCACAACGAGCGACCAATATACAACAGCCAGTAGGAACTCTACTGAAGTCTCCGTCAGTCGACTCATTTCCTTTGCTGTCCGAGCATTTACCAAAATTTCTCCGGAACGTTTGGTCCACCCCACAAACCCTCAAGCAACAACGGTTCTTTGCGTTGATTTTAGTTGTATTAACGTCCCGTTTTCAAGCAACACGATTGCTATTTTTGAAACGGATCTCGTAATTTTGAACCACGGTTAGATGACGAGGACGACGCCTGAGCTGAAACCACCCTCTCCAAATTTCGCACCACACCAGCGGGAGGAAGTTTGTCCCCTGGGTATGATTTAACGTTCAGCAGGCCCAATACGCGGCGGATCTTCAGTGGAATCTGGTATCGAACCTGGAACCCTCCGGTCCCGAAGGCGAGACCTTACCACTAGGTCACCGTAGCTCATTCATTGCATCGAAGGCGTAACACGCACAAAGATCGCTTAAACACAGATAAAGGGCACAGGGCTTAACTCAAGAGTCGAATTTGGCTTTGCTGAGCTAAATAAAAGGAGATTTGGCTCATCTCTCTGTGATTGAACAAGGAAATAGAAGAAACCCTCATCACGATTTATAAATCCGTCACAAACACCAGAACTTAATTTCCGATTGGAAAGAAACAGTGCTGTAATCGCAAAATAAGCAGTGCCGGAACGCTCTAACTTGGGTGATAAAAATCGCGTTGTTTTAAGGAGGTTTCACATTTTTTTCTTATTTATTTCTTCAGGGGAAAAAAGCAGTTCCGAAGCGGCGTTCCGGCTTCACTATACTCTGGGAAAGAAAGCAGTAGATTATTGTTAAAAATACAAGTTTTATTTCAAGTTTAATTTCATATTATATATATATACTTTTGAACTTGCCAAAGGAATGAAATTAAAGGAGGAAGTTATATAATTATGTGCACACTCCTGCCTTTTCAAAAAGGATGTTCATGTTCATCAATATATGGAATAATTAAAAAGTTTAGAAGTAATTTATTGAAATCAGCCATGATTTCAACCAAACATTTTTATGAATTATCAACTAAAAAACACGTAATGTATTTCTTAAAAAAATTTTCCATAAAATATATAAACGATAGTAGTTTGGGAATGAAAAAGTCTTTATTATATGCATAGTTTTGATGATTAACTAGAAGAGAAAATATCTCATCGATTGAGGTACTTGACTCAACTTCGAAAAGATCCAGACATTATCACAACCAATGAATATTTAAACTGCCTTTAAAGTAAACACTGTCAGGGAGAATAAAGCATGACCAACTGCAAAAATAAGTTTTGTGCATCGTTATTTTATGAGCTTATTTATTAATTTTCCATGTTATTTTACGCGACCGTCGATTCAAGCAATAGAATTTCTAGAGCCAATGAGATGTTAATTTTCTGAAAACTGATGGAGTTAGTATAAAACAGATATCAGAAGCTGTTATATCTTACAGAGATGTACATTCAAGAGTAATGAGAAGAGATGTTTATTATTTTATGCCGAGAATAAAGATCAGGTTTGCATGAGCAGGTATCTTGTTCACAATTCTATGTACTTCCCTTCCTAAAAACTGCTACATTACAAACTTTTACTTCTATTAAAGAAAAAAATATTTTTCGAAGTTCCAGTTCTTAGTTTCCGTTTTCGAAATCTGGAAAACAAATTTAAAATAGCCGAAATATTTCTCATTTAAGGAGGAAATAGAGTCTCGGGCGTTTAAAACGGAATAATTCGAATTTCTTGCTAAGTTTTATTCAAACCTTGATTCTGTTTGAAGAACCATGTAAAAATTTGTGGACAAAAATCATACTTTCAATAATTTTCTTATCAATGCTTTCGGCAGTTTTAGATGAACTTGTAGGAATTCTTTTAAGTGTAGGACACAATTGGTTTCTTTTAAGAACATTTTTGCTTCAAACAAGTAGTTACCTCTTAAGCGTTCTCTCCTGGTTGGCAATAAGGCGAAAGAGAAAGGAGTTGACCGACTTGTTCGCTTTCTTAAAAATCATGAACTCTTTCAGTCGCCGAATATACAGAATTTTGTGACTCTTTCAATATGCATTATACCTATTGTATTTGCGATCCTTCAAGTAGGCAATACTATCCTTACTTAAAGGCACACGCTTTACACTTTCGACTTCAAATTAATCGCCATTCCAATGCAATATTTTCATTTATCAAATCCTTTCTGACAAGTGTTATCTTACCTGGACCAACCTGGTTGTTCAAGCCTACTGCTTACTTTGTCACAGAATATCTAAATTTAGTAAGTGATTTTACAACTGAGATTGATGGTTGTTCACCGCAAGAATTCACAATTTCTAAGCAAGGAAATTTTCTGCAAAAGGAATTTAGAGATCACCGAGCCTTAATTCATGTTCAAAGTATTTTCTCTGAATCTTCTTCCTCATATGCACTGCATATTTCTGCACGTGCATTACAGTCCTGACTGCTCTTATTGTCCAACAAACTTCTTATGCTCATTTTACTACTGTTGGTGAATTCTGCTTGTATTTCTTCAATTCTTCAGGAGTTCTTTTGGCTTGTTTGTGGATGGCGGGAGGACCCCACCCCCCCAGAATGCCAACAAATTTAAGGAGGCTTTTGAAAGAAAAATACGAGAGATAAAGCTGTCCGTGGACTTAAGAATCGAAATATTCTGGTCAGATGGATCAAAACACATGTTGGCTATCGGGGTAATGCAGAAGCCGATACTCTGTCCGAAAACGCCATCACAGAAGGCGTTGTAGTAAATATAAACGAAGAAATGAACGTTTACAGTGCACATTTGATTTCCGAAACTATGACGTCTCTAAACGGGTTAAAAAGAGGAAAAACGATTAGTTATCACAATATACCTTTATTTTCGGTGTTCTAAGTGCTCTCCGTCATCTACAACGCAGATTTGAGTCCTTGTTTAAATTTCACTTTGCACACGTTTTAGCATATAGTTGGTGCGCAAACACAAGCAACAGTAATAAGTCCTGCAATATTGGCGGAAAGATCACATACACCTGCTGTTCGAGTTATTTCCACAATAAAAAGTATAATGGGGTCATTTTTTGCCCGAAAAATAACATTTTCTCCTTTTATTCGTGTCATATGGCGTAAAATTTCCGAAAATGCGAGCAAACAAATGCGCATTTTACACGTTTTGTTCTTCGAATTATTGCACTTAAGGTGTCTTTTCGTACTAAATCGAAGACGTTCTACAATTCTGTAACTGACTTTTTTCCTGTCTCTTGTGCCGGTTTCGAGATAGGACCGCTAATTCCAAAATTTGCCGATAGACGGCTTTGTAAGTTGTTTTATCGAGTAGCGCATAGCCTTTTTACTATACCTAGACACCAACTTTATGGCCTAAGCTGTCAACGTTTAGAAGTTAAGGGGAAGGGTGTAATGGATATAAATGGGAATCCTGTATTTTTGTTATTTGTTGTTATATGTAACATTATGTTATATACCGCTATATACACTACATGGTCAAAATATAAATAAACTACACAGTATTAATCACGTTGAGCCTCCTCTATCTTTTTGACAGCAAATATTTTTTATATGCATTGACTTAAAAGTTTGCTGAAACAGTTTAGGAGGAATATTAGGCCATTCCAACAAAATGGCAACTCTAAATTCCCTCAGAATGGATGGTGGTGTTTCAGAGAAGTGAATAGATCTTCATACTTCATTACTCAAATGCGTTACGGAATGATCAGAATAGATGGTGAAGAAATCTGGGCTGTGTCAAACCAGGCAATCTTTTTCCACTCATCCAAATGTCTGATGGCCGTGATCTCTAGTCCGATTTAAAGCAGCGCCGGTTTTACAGCAAAATCAAAGGATCTCTTATTGGTCGCAGACTATTAACACTTTGTTTGAGGGTAACATAAATCACAGTCCTACTGCGGCCAACAGTTGAGCGCGGGAGACTGTGATTATTGTTTCGAAATACTGAGCGTTGTATGAGCGAAAACAATGTATATACTATAAACAGTTCTTTATGGTATATACATTGTCTAGAGCGAGTACAGCTAAGGTTTGTCTTTGTTTTGATCTTGCATCTAATTCGTATACTGCGCGCAATATCTTAAGATCTCTTCTTAGATAAGCCTGCTACCGATGTTCGCGCTACCCCAATCGGCCCCGCAAAATAAGTGTTAGAACCAATTCGTTGCAAGATCCGTCTTACTGAGAGTATGGATATGCTTTGTGATGACTCTTAGTTGTATTGCGCTGTAGCTCTCCTGTTGCATTCTAGCACTTATTTGGTATTTGTTGCGTTGTAGCTATTCTGTTACTCCACACGTTGAGTGTTAACCATCTGGCTCTTCTTTCGTTCGCAAGTGATTTCTGCTCCCTATTCCCCCTTTCTGCTCAAAGTGTTCTTGGCTTAACTGCTATTCTTTGAAGACTCAAATCACTGCCACAGAAATAAGCCAAAAAGATTGGAGTTTTGGAGATAACCAGCCCCTCTGGCGCCCAAAATCATTGCACGTTCCCAAGTCAAATGTCTTGTTTCCCCATAAATACATGAACAACAATGTTTACAGGTTTTTCTGACTAGGAAAAAGCTCTCTAAAGCAGGACATTCACATATATTCCAAAATGGAATTTTTGGAACACGGGAAGGAAAAATCAATCGTCAAGGTGGAAAACCTATGAAATTTGGAAGAAATGATTTTGATTGGTGGAATTCCAACCAACTCAAAATCCAAGACTTCATGCGCCGATTCCAATTTGAGACCCCTATGCGAGGCTAGCGGCACGTCAAAAGGTCTGCCTAGATTGAGACCTCGCGACGAGGCTAGAAAATCGGAAATCCGCTGAGTGGGGGGAGGAATAGGGGGTATCGAAGAGCTATGGTAGCCCACTTTGGAGCCTGAGTGAATGACGTGCGTAATTTTTCGATTAAAATGGGTGGAAAAAATCTGGCTTAGGGCAAATGGCATAGCTAGCCTTCAAGTGAATGCCCGGCTTAACAGTGAATCCGATTTATAATGTCAGCGCATGGGCTGCGGGGAGTTATAGTTACACTGATGATGTTCGAGTCAGTGGTGCTCCTAATATTTTGATCACTCAGTTATGTTATATGTTGTTTGTTTACATTTATGTTATAATGAAACAAAGGAAATTAAATAACTTTCTATTTAGGTGCTATGTGCAATGATGATCTTCTCTGCAGCCCTGAACTGGAATGTAGAGTAAGTTGCGGTGAAACATTTTTAATGAGGCGTGATATTAAAGTTAATTATAATCAAAGACAACTCGAATTGACAGTGCAATGTGTTTTTTGTGGTGTATCATTACATTTATTTAAACAATTCTGAATATGGTATTAATGTATTGAAAAATAATTAAAATACATGGACAAAATTTAGTTTCAAATTATTTTATTTTTAATTCTGTGTAATAAAACTCCATGCTTAAATTCGTAATTTTATTTTATGAAGATATTTCTATATCCTTAAGTTTCATAGATTCACCTGTGACACCAATACACTTAGCTTTCATCGCACTGTCAACTTTAGTTGTCTTAACTTTTTTTTTGATTTAACAAAGACTTTCAGTATAAGTTAGAATTTCTCTTACTACACTGTTGTTTATATTACACATTTGCTAACATCTTGTTGTTTGAAAAAGAATATGGCCGCCCTTCTAGGAGGGCGCCATTTTTTTGTCTTGACCGAATTGTAACGAGGATTTTTTTAAAACCATCTATTGATGGCAATTTGACATTATTTTTTAAGCAGATTGAAAAGAATTTTGGAATGAATATTTTTCTAAATTAGGGGATAACAGCCTTTGTTGCTAAAAATCCCAAAACCTCGTATCTCTCAGAGATACAATTCAAGAATCAAGAATCTTGTTGTTTATTTTGAATTTCGAGCTATATATATAGCATGATTACATATACTTTTATGATAAACTTGAAGGGAAGTGAAAGAGGATATTACGATGCAACAAATTCAAACGAACAATTAGAGCTTAATCAATCGATATTGTGGAAACTATTTGATTTTTTTTGACTAGCAATGAAAGTAAATGGATATGTAATCGAAATCAATCACTTTCCAGACTTGACTACAGAAAACAAGAATTTTTAAATTATATCCATAATGTTTAAAGAAAGAAATATACTAAATTTAAATTAGATTTGATAGAATTAAATCTTATTAACATTAGGACGACATAGTGGTAAGCGGCTTCGAGGGCAGAGGTCTCCGGGTTCGAAGCTTAATTCCACTGAAGATCTGTTATGTGGACCTCGTGCACGTTAGATCTGACCTCGTAGGTCAAACATCCTCCAGCTGGTGTGGTGCGGATACTTGGAAGTGGTAGGGTGCCAGCTCAGGTGTCGTCCTCGGCACAAGACAGCGGTTCAAAAGTACGAGTACGGCACCAAAATATCTTTCGTGTTGTTTGAAAATGGGACGTTAATATAACTTAACTAATCTGTTACCCTTAAAGATGGTGCTTTATTAAAAAAACATGGTTATTATTGAACACAAAGATTTGTCAAGACATGCAAAATGCTCCTTTCGGAATTTGGTATAATTTCGATATTTTCGTTTTCTACTACGTGGTGATTTTAAGATACCAATAAGGAGACTAAGAGAACCTAAATTACTCTGTGGATAGCCATTCATATATAGTATTCATGTATAGTTTTAATGAACATTTTTTTCGGGCCATAATTTGAGAATTGTATAAAGGATCACGTTCCTCTGGCTAATAGAATTGCGTCCAGCAAATTTCTTCCCGAAATGATGAACTTTAACCCTTAAAAGCCGTATTTCTTAAAAATTTATTTTAAAATGTGTTTTGACTTTCACTTCTTGAATAAAACATGGGAAAAATACTTTAAAATATCCTATTTTGTTTTAAGTATGGTTTATGGCTAAAAAAAAGTTTGGTACCATCTGACAACAATGGACTTTATTCCAGAAAACAATTTCCTTGATAAAATTCTATAATGTCAAAGACAGATGAATTTTAATAAATATAATACGGATAATGATTTCCTTCAACATTGTAGGATAAAATATGGTTTTCTTAAGCGTGCAAACAAAGCTAAAAAGATGCAGACTCAAGTGAAAAACATTAATTTATTTTTGTTTTTTTTTATCAGCACTCAGGTTGCCATCTGTATGTCGTAAATGGATTTAATAAAAATTTCAGTGTGTTTCTTATTGGCAAGGACAGGCTTTAGAGCTTCAGTCTGATTCTCAAGATTTTAGAGGACAAAATTGGGCATGTTGTTTGACAAATTGTTGTTGTTTGGTTTGTTGCTTGCAAAATTGGCAAGACTGAGTTTTTAAAGGCTAATTTACTTTCACGGTTTTTTTCAGTCGATGTTCATTGGAGCAACTCATTTCACACATTATAACAGTATTGTCATAAGATATTTTTGATAAATGTGCATTTAAAATACATATATTTCTCGATTGACATGACCGCATTATATGATAATAATTTAACATTTTTCTATATGCAACGTATTTAAATATCAGTTTAGTACGATTAGCCAAATTCGCATATTGTACCACACTTACGAGTACAGTTCTGTTTGGATTTATGGATATTGATTTATGGAACTATTCTTTATTTTTAAAACGCATATCATGATGTTTCATACGGAGTTACTGAATTTATTGTGTATTTATTATTAGACTGAAATGTGAATTCAAACAGCAAGGTTTTAATTTAAATAGAATATTTGAAAAACCAATCCTAAAATGTAAACAACGCTTAAATTACACTTTAGTACGTTTAATATGTAAGCGTACATATTATTTTAAATACGTTTATACAATGCATGTTCTCACTTTTGGCAAGAACATATTTTACCTATAACAACCTCAAATGCTGAAAAATCGTTATCTATAGTTCTTCTGAAAAACAGGCGATCATATTAAATCAGAGGTTCCCAACCTGTGGTAAGCGTATCTTTGGAGGTACGCGAAATCAAAGTTGGTAATATTGAACACAAGAAATCATAAGAGATTAACCCGTTAACGCCTAGCATCCTATTCATTGGACAGTTACACTTCACTTCCGTGGCTAAACCGAACGCATTCCATTGTTTCTTTTTTTGCTCTGTCTTTGAAGTATATAAGTATTCCCCAACTACTAAACAGTTTTCAATAGGCATATACCACCAGTTGGCCGCCAGATTCTTTACTCTTCATTTGAACCCAATTTTATTAAACTTAGCCTCATGAGACAAGCTCTAAGATCGCATTGAAGTCCTTCCACTTAAATAGTTGATTATTAAGAACTGCAATTTTCATCTATCTTTATAGGTCAAAGCATAAATAAGTTACTGCAATGCTGGTTTCATTTGTTTTGGCGTTGATTTAATTCTATTGTAAAAATGGAATAAAATGTAAAATGAAAAAAGTCATGCAAACGTTATTAATTCGAGTCACTTGACTCTGAAGTTGATCTAAACCTTTAAAGTCATTGATGAAAACTTTTTTGCATATACAGGTGGTTGGTAATAGCGGGTGGATATGCCAGTAGGGGAACACGAAAATTAAAAAAAAAAGACTATTAAAGGGGTACGCGAAGGAAAAAAGGTTGGGAACCCCTGTGTTAAATTATCAGTGCAGAGAGGACCATTAGTTCTTTACTATTTTGTGGTTATGTTGCATGATATATTGCATCTCCCCAATATGTTATGGATTAAGTGAACAGCACCATTTTAACATATTTGTAAATTATGTTACAGGAATTGACTTCAATCATAAAGTTCAGAACATGCCAAGAACCATCCTTCAAGCCAACAGACGATGGCATCTCGACTGTTCCAGATTCTATATACAATCCAGCAGAGGAATTTACATTTAACCCAGAACTTTCAAATATAACAGAGCCTTTCTGAGGCACCAGAAGAGTGTTAAAAACTGCTGAAGATTTCTGTAGAGAAAATTGCAGAAAATTTCTATAGATAAAATTGTAGAAGATTTCTATAGTTAGAGTTGTAGAAGATTTCTATAGATAAGATTGTAGGAGATTTCTACGAAGAAATTGTAGAAGAGAAAATTGTAGTGGGTTTAAGGTTGTATAAAAGGAAAGAAGTTAAAAAAACCTCCTTTTTATGAAATAAAATTATAATAATTTAGAATAAATGAGTTTACTGTGTGTCCTTTTTATCAATTCTAAGATTTATAATAATTCAAATGTTAAAAAATTATTGTTTTTTTCCTTTGAAATTTTTATAATAAATAAATATTTCCAATATAGAAAAACTATAGGAGAATAATGGTATCTTAATAAATGTAGGGAAATATTGTACTGATACCTGAAAGGAATATGTTTGCACGATTTCAAAGATTCTGTCACAGGAGAAATGTTTATAAATAAATTTAAAGATTCTACTCAAGCATCTACATGTTAATAATTTATGCTGAAAAAGAGTCTTTAAGAAACAGAAAAATTCTATAACTAAACAAACGATGCATAATTTTTGCTTCGTAATGTATTCAGTTTGTCAATTGAACAAAGATTGAAATTGAAATATAATTGAGTTTCATGATTTAAATTTGCTTAATATTTGAGCGCATAAGGAAATTAAAAATATCAAATAATACATTGTTTTTAAATTATCAATAATCTCTTCCTTCAAGAGAGAAAAACAAGACACATTTTCGATCTGATCTATACGCTTTGACATAAAATAAAATAATTTAAATTAACCCTATGCTGCGCAGTGATTTATATTTGAATTCCTACAAGTAATATGAATAATCAAGTAATTTATTGACAAAATTATTTGCTTGCTACTCTTTTAAATTGAGGAATTCAAGTATTTTTAATATAAAAATGAGACAACAGTGAACGTTTTTTAACAAATTGATTTTAATTGCAAATTTAAATTTTAAATTAAACATATGAATTATGTTACCTGCATTCATTATAAATTGTTTCCAACAATTTATGTATAAGGTGTTGAAGAATGAAATATTGTGAAGTTTAGAATTAAATATGACATTATTTTCTCAAATTACAGGAAGCAACTTCTGGAGGGAGGGTTAGATAAACACAAGGCTGGGAGACAGAGACAAGAAAACAATAATAAAAAAACTAGTTGATCCTAAGCTGAGTATTTGCACTCTAGTATCTACTCTTTGGAATTAAAAATATATATATTATTAGGCAATATACAATGTTTATAACAGTAAAACATAGGCATGGATTTAGGCATCTTATATATTGTTACGCCGTGTACCGTCTTTCACTTACAAAAGTATGCGCAAATGATGACGCATGTTCCTTGGATTAAAATAATTTAATTTACAGTCAACTACGTACAATATATAGTCGCAAATTTATATCTCATCTCAATCACAATGGGGCACGAACTAGACAAAAGATCGCCGAGTTCACTCGGCTTCACCGCGTTGGATAGTTCGTCACATTCTAAAACTGAACTTCAGAGTAGCTGTCCGCCTTTAATAGTCTGGCAAGGTGAAGGGTCGAACGTTCTAGAAGTTTCTCCGTATCTCGAGAACCAAGCTTCGCCAGTCTCGAAACTTTTCGTTTCTCAAACAACCATTTGAAGCCAAATTCGGTTTCCAAATAGCCAAAAATGTCGCCAAGTCTGAAAATAACTGCAACAATATTTCACTTTTCTTGATGTAATTACCAAAGTTATTGAGTACATTTTGAGATTTAAAAAATAAATACATATTGTAAATATTGTAAATACATATTGGGTTGATTAATCCTATCTGCTTCATTTCTTATTGATCTCCTTCGAAACATTTCATTCGCACGCTGTATAGAAATAATGCAAACTCTTAGTCGTAAACTCATTTTTGAGAAAAAAAGATTGCTTTATACTTGAACAGGCTATGCCTATGCAGTTATGCTTAGGAACAGGATGAGGTTATCGATTTTGTTTTGAAAAAAAAATGTTGCCATCTGCAAAAGAGAAATTAATCTCTTTTTTGCTACCACATACCTGACTTATATATACAGGGTGTCCCAAAAAAGAGGGATAGGCATTTATTTCCATAAATATTGCACTTAGACATATACACAAAGTTTCATTAAATAAGGTGAGAATTTGTATGAAAACAATTTGGCTTCAGTCGAGGTTGTTAATAAAAAATTAAATATTTTTTACGGTCCCCATAGTCTAAAAGTGTCAATAAGTAAATGTTTCTCTTATACTCATTAGTGCAGTCGAAATGTCATGAAGGTAGCAAAATATGGAAAAAATGCATAACCGTAATTTTATTGCTTTAAGTTGTTGTCGGCCATGCAAAACATGACACTGGATTTTGCAGATGGCAGACAGACAGAGAGACATAATACCAAAATTGTGTTTTTCGTTCTCAGGGAGGTCTAAAACGTGGAGATTCGTCAAAATCTCGACTTCGAATTTTTTGATGACTACAATACTTTCTTTTTGTATACTTCGTATACGAGAAAGTAAAAAGTATTATAAAATTTGATTCCAAGATTTTCACGAATCTCCAATTCTGAATCTGAAAAATGCACTTTTGTGATGATGCAGTTGTCTATCTAACGGACAATACGTTAACTCAAAAATACCACAAGCTAGAGAGATTATATTTTGTATGCAGTCTTAGCATCAAAATTGCATATCTCTATCAAGTTTCAGGCTAAGTCCGTGTATGAGAAATCTGTCTTTTTGTCCGTCTGTGTGTATGTTAACACGATAACTCAAAAATGAAGAGAACTATATCAGGGGCGTAGGCTACCGGGGAGGCAAGGAGGGAATAGATGCCCCAGGCGCCAGATTTAGGGGGCGCTATGGAGTCAAAACATTTCTGGGTTGATACTATTTTTTTAAAAATATCATGAGGGCGCTTGAAAATAATACCATTCCTCCGGGGTAATTTACGCTTGTTAAGCAACTGATGAGGGCTAAGGTAAAAAAAAACAAAACATATTATGCACCGGTCGCCACTTACGCTCTTTACGCCACTGTCCATGTTCACAAAACGTTAATGCATTTATGTTACTTTTTAAAGTCAAATACGAAGAATTTATTTATAAAAACATGTTTTGTAACCGTTTTATTCTTATTATTTTGTCATTGATTTCATGAAGCTAAACTTAGCATCAGAAAGCGTTATCATAAATGGGACCAAAATTTGTAACGCCTTATTTCAAGCAATCGTGTGAAAAAATTTCCTGTTCTATGTGACTAATGAAACTTCGCAACCTGCGTTGCGATAAGTCCCGAACAGGAAATAAAAAAAAACGAGAACTCTTAGGATCAAAAGATTAGTTCAAAAGATAATAAGAATTCACATACAAAAGCCATATTTTGATCTTGTTTACGCTATCTCCAGGGGGAATTTCTCACAAATATTTATGAGAATAATTTATAAGACAGCAGATGTTTCATATTTCATAACTTGAAACAATTTTCTGTATTACCATATATGCAATACACTTTTATTTATGAATGGTTTAGTATAAAAAGACATCGCAGAAATTGATCTGAGTGAATAGATAAGTTTTGTAAAATGAATGCTGCGTTTTCATCGTTTTTCCTGGTGCTGTTGGTAAGTGATTCTATTTCATTTTCATTTTCTAAAGAAATTGTTATTTTTCCTTATATAAAAAATGAAAAATGTCCTAAATTGATTTTAAATATATATTACAATATCATATTGCATTGAAACCTCTTTAGTACATTGCTCGTTTGCACGTCATTCTTGTCAGTACGTCGTTTTATTCTGACACAGATTCATTAACATTTATTTAATATGACGTATTTCATGTTTGTAAAGGTGGAATTTTTCAATTTTTCATTAAAGCTGGAATTTTGTAGTCGATTTTTCATTTTACTTCCTAATGTGCTGGAGTTGTGAAATATTGGACAATTCTTAGTTCTTGATGACAATACATTCTACAGTAAATGACTATTTCATTCTACAGTAAATGATATACATTCTACAGTAAATGACTATTCATTCTACAGTAAATGACTATACATTCTGCAGTAAATGACTATACATTCTACAGTAAATGACTATTCATTTTACAGTAAATGACTATACATTCTACAGCAAATGACTATTCATTCTACAGTAAGTGACTATTACATTTTACAGTAAAACTTCGATTAACCGTCACTCGTTTAATCGTAAGTCCTAAATTGTTTTTAAATATATATTACAATATCATATTAAATCTGCTTTTTAGCACTCAAATAAAATTGTGTTTTCAAAAAAAGTTTTTATTAAATTTATTTCAATGTTAAGAAGAATTTATTCATAATATCATTCGTATTTGATATAGCGTCGCCTGAAACCTCGAGAGGAAAAATTTGAAGGATATAAATTGATGTAAATTTAATTCATGATTGTTTAATTGGAACCCTAAATAATTCGTCACAACTATCGAAACTACGAGAATTGTTTCGAAACGAAATTAAAATTTCTACATTTCCTTAGAAACTTCTCTGAAGAGAAAGAAAAAGCAAGAAAGACTATTGCGAAAGGTCTTGATATTTTTATCCGTTAATTATTTTTTCCCTTAAACTTTCGAATGTCTTCCGATTGCGAAATAGTAAATGAAAATTTCGCAATATATCCAATAAGAAGAATTTCAGTTTAATGTAATATGCTCTGTGATAAAAATTTAACAAAAGAAAATGTGTATGAGCGGTTATTCAAGCAGTGGTAATAAAATTAAAATGCTGCAATCCTTATAAAGCATTAATTTAAAATTTTTAACTTTTAAAATTTTAAAATATTATGAAATTAATATTTTTTGAAATTTTAATATTTTTTATTTATACACTAAAATGTTTATGAAATTTTATTAAAAAGTAGACATGTACCATTATTTTGCGGGGGTAATTTTTCAAATTTGGCTCTTTTTAAACTAAGATTCCACAGTGCATAGCTTTGGAGTGGTCCCTTGATCGTTGCACTAAACAAATTTTATTGAATTTTCTAAAATTATTTGTCAAAGCGTTGGAATGTTTAAGAAATTGGTGTAAAAAAGACGGTAGTGTATAAATTAACAAAATGGTTTCTATTAGATGATTATCCACTGTGAAAAACATTTAACACGAAACCGATGGGATCGAAATATTTTTTTGTGTTAAACAATGCATGCAAAAAAAAACTTCACCAATATTTTCGATACCGTCAAATTGTATAAATTCGCCTTGCAAAAAAGGAAACTTTTAGGAACATACATTGTAAGTCTATACTTATATACTGTCTAAAACACTATTTACACTTCAAATAATTATACATATTTAATAAAAAAATTATGTTTTTTTTGGAAAAAAATCAGATACTTTTCTTTCGGCCGTTTTCGACATTCATTTTTCCTTACATACTTTAAACAACTCCATCTTCATTTTTAGCGAATAGTGGCTTGTTTTCGTCTCGATTTCTATGCCATTTTACACGCAAAAAATATTTAAAATACAAAAAACACGAAATTCATCGAATATTACAAAAAATTCACTGATTTCAACGCAAAATTTACTAATTTCTGCACACAATTCACCGAATTCGAAAACGAGCACTAAAGAAAAGAATTCTTAAAAAAAAAATTGGTTGACGATCGGGTGCAGAAAGCAGGTATATTTGAAGTAAAAAGAGCGGTATCCATTCATATTAGAAAAGAACTGTATGAAATTGTACATAATATTTTGTCGGGACCGCAGTATTATTTTGTTTTAACCAATTTTTCATATTAAGCATTTTCGTGTTAAAAGTTTTTCACTGCATGCGAAAGCATTGGAATGTTTAAAAAATTGGTATAAAAAGACGGTTGGTTAGTGTAGAAATTAACAAAATGCTTTCAATCAGATGATTATATTCCTATTTCAGAACACACGAGAAGTTAAAAAAAATATTTATCAGTTTCGGAGAATGATTATTGAAACCTGTGATAAATTGAGCACTGAATTTGAGTTGTCTGAAACTTTCACATATCTATGTTCCCTTTAAGCGCAGAAAGTTGTAGTGACCTGTTGGTCAAGTTTCGGAATCGTATGACCACGATCTTCCGTCTTTTAGATCATGCAAATACAGAGTGATTCAGAAATTCGGAGAAACATCAAAAATTTTATAAAATATAAAGAGTAAAAATCAAATAAAATATGAAATTAACAATTCAAACAAATTCAAAAAAATATTACAATGTTTTAGTACCGCGCAAGATGCTGCTGTATACGATGAACAAAGGTAGACAAAAACATTCCAAATGAGCAGAAAGACAAAGAAATTCAACCTGAAAATACAGTAGCAAAAGAATAAAGAATCCATCCAAGCAAACGTTGTCAAAGGTTACATGCTCGGCATGGGTTCAAAAAAAAATAATGAAAGTTTTTCTGTAAGAAGTTTGACTTTCGTCAAAGGAAGCTTCTTGTAACCCGAAAGATCCCAAGAGAAGAGAAAGACAAAGCAAGGATCGATCACAATTTATTTTTTATACACAAAACAAGAAAGCCAATAAGATTTATTTTAAAAACGATTGAAAAAGAATAACATCTACCGAAAAAAATTCCGTAACTATCCGAAATCATCTTCAAAATCTAGAATCAATTGGGCAAAACCAAAAATTATGAGGAGAACTAACAACAAAAAAATATATAAGTGCATTTATCGGAAAGGCGCGAAAGCAGCACAAACCAGAAAAATACATATCAAAATATAAAGAATAAAAATCAATTCAAATATGAAATTAACAATTCAAACAAATTAAAAAATATTACCATATCAAAAATCTATGCAAATGAAAGAAGATAGAAAGACACTCTGTGCTCAGAAGGAATGAAAATGAACTGGATTTCTTTCTGTCACAAAATCAGAATTTATTTGTATCATAGTTTACAATAAAACCCATTAACCCTCTGACTGCCGGATTTTTTAAAATCGCTAAATAGATGCTACGTTCGCAAACATGTTCAAATAGGTTTGAACGAAGCGAATTCTTATTCATGTGCAAGGTTTTGTTAGTACAATACGATTCAACGCTGTAATAGTTCTAAGTAAATACAATAGCTTGCGAAAATCGCAGGATGCAGCAGAAAATAGACTTACTTCCTACAAGTGGAAATCGCGGGATAAGCAGTCGGAGGGTAAATGCCCAACGTCCTCATTTGAAGATAGTTACATTTCACTTCTGTGGCAAAACCGATCACATTGCTTTATTTCGCTTTGTCTAACAAGTCAATATGTCTCAATCTCCTAAACAAGCTTCAGCTGCCATAAACCACCCATTAACCAGGTATTGAAGTCAAAATGTCTTCATTTTGAAATTTTTCTTTTTTTCCCTCTTATTTATTTCGAGGAAATGCAAGGGAATAGGAAGTAATCTTTATTTTTTGACATTTTACTGTATTTTAAAATTCCATTAATGTCGATCTATAAAACAAGTGTTATTAATTAATTTTCTACCGATTTCTCGATTATTTTTGAAAATTCTTTTTAGAAATGAAATTTCACTACACGGTTATCTTAATCTTGGTGTTTTTAACATAATTTTTATAAAATTATTTTACTGCAATTTACTCTTTAAACTAATTCGGATTTTAACGCAGATGCTTCTACAATCGGCGAAGCGATGCGTTACATGATATAAAACAATGAATGGAGTAACGGCTTGTAAATGTATCGTCCTCCATTTAGGAACACAACAGTCATACGAGGAATCACATTTTTCTCAGCATTAAAAATAATTACTGACGGTTTGACAGAACATGAGCAACAAAAATGGTTCTCAATGCTGCGAAAATTTTCCTCGTCTGACAGCCGATTTCCGGAATAGAGGACAACATATTGAACATTTGCAAGCCGTGGCCCTACCAATGTTTCAATATACTGCATCCCGCCGACAGTTGCAGAATCTTTTAGTTCTTTCATCTTTAAACTATTAAACAAATTAATTCTGGCTTCTTAACAAAAAATTTCGGTTTATTTTTTATCCTTTGGGTAGAAACGGCATTTTTTTATTTCCATTCACTTGCGAATTTTTGGTTTTTAAAGTTGCTCCGGACGTCTGAATCGCCTTGCACATGTAGAGCTTAGGCCACAACTTATTTCACTCAAGTAACTACAGATATCTTTAGGTTAGCTGTATTAACGTCCGGTTTTGAAGCAACACAATGGCTATTTTAGGACAGGCTTCGTAATTTTGAACCTTAGTCAGATGAAGAGGGCGACACTTGATCTGGCTTCCCCTCTCCAAAATTCCACTCTACACCAACTGGAGAGCGTATGATTTCACGTGCGATAGACCCCATGCTTCGGCGTGGAATCGGGTTTCGAGACTGGAACCCTCCTGTCCCAAGGCCGAGACATTACCACTAGGCCACAGCGGCCACTAAGTAGTTACAGAACATTTCAACAGAAGATTAATAACACGAAAAATTAACCTTATAATTTCATAATTAATGAAATTTTAAATCAGCAGTGAAAAACTGTAACCTAATATTTAAAAGTGGAGATATCAATGCTTCTCTTTCTAAATGCCCTCAAATATAACCAAATTCTGCTCCCTGAACTCCAGTAAGCCATTAAATTGCCATCATTAAGTGGATATAAATTAAATCTAATAATATAAATTATACTAAATAATTGTTCCCGTCTTAATCACTTAATGCTAAACTCTTATAAATCTATAATCCCCTTTTGTTAAAATTAATGCTCCTCATACTTGCTTAAATCCCCTTATAATAAATACTTGTTGATTATTTTCAGGCAGCCCTGTGCGTGCAGTGCCAAGAAGGGGAGGAATGTGGCTTTGCAAAAATTAAGTGCAGAAAAAACCAGTATTGTTTCAGGCCGAAATTGAAACTTGATCTTGATCTGGGTGTTTGCCTACCTTATTTAAGAAAAGGTAAGGAAAACTTTGTGTTTTGATGACCAGGGAACAGAAACAGAACATTAAGCAGAATTTGCTGCTTTTCGTTTCATTTTATTTATTTTCTCATACACGCAGAATACAAAGAGAACGCATTATATTTGTCGGAGAATTCGACATTCAGTTTTAGATGTATCTCCATGCTTTAGAACTCCATGAGGGAAAAAAAATGGAATTATGTCTGTCTATCTGTCGGTTTGTGAACACGATAACTCAAAAACGTATCAAGCTAGATGGATGAAATTGGCATGTGATTTTTATACCGTACTTGTGCATATCTTTTAAATTTCGGACTTCCGTCAAAGGGAAGTCTGTCTGTCGCTCTGTTCATCCGCGTGCACACAATAACTCAAAACAGATAAAATTTTAAAAATCTCAAAATAGAAAGATAAAATTTTGAATATGGCTTTATCCAAAATTTCAGATCTATATCAAATTGTGGATCAAATCCGTGGGAGGCTTGTAAGTGTTCTATTAGTGTGTATGTGAACGTCGGATTCAAAAACGTAACAAGCTAGATGGATGAATGCAGTCTTTACGTTAAATCTTTAGATCTGTGTCAAAGTTTGGACCAAATCCGTGAATGGGGAGGTTATGTATCCGTTTGTTTATCCGTGAGTATGTGAAAGCGATACCTCAAAAACACAACAAGCCAGATAAATGGAATTTGGTAAGTGGTCCTGACGCTAAATTTGCAGATTTGTTTCTAATGTTGGACCTAATCGGTCAATGGGAAAAGTTCCAAGCAGATATTCGACTTTCTTCATCATATATGAAGAAGCTAAGCACAAAACTCACTCTATTGAGCAAATGTATGAGAAATTTGAGGTTAGAACACTCCTGCTGTTTCATTAAATGGTCGAAATGGTTCAGTCGTGGGAAAATATTAAGGTAATGAAAATAAATTGTTGTACGAAGAGAACTTGTGTAGAATAATTCTAGAATATTAAAAAAATGTTAAAGACATTTATTTATTTCTTCTAATTTTTTTTATTGACATTGTGTATAGAAAATGCATAAAACATATTAAACAAAACATTATTAAATAAACCTGAGTTCAATTCAGTCGAAAAGAAATTAATATTCAAAAATTGCCTTCCTTTTGAATTAATTTGATCATTTATATGATCATTGCTTCAGACCATTTTCTTGGACTAGTCGGATTTTCCTTGGTATGTTTTCTGCTGTAATTAGTAGTCCTGCACTGTTACTACGTGAATTTCAACCTGTTTAAATTTACCCAGCCAGACAGCACCAGACATTATCCACGAGTTGAGATCAAGACTGCTAAAAAGTCCATCAGTTGCATCATGAATGAATTCAACGATGTGTGAGAAAATTAAAAGAATATTATTTTTTATATATAGCCGTTGAATAAGTTTCAACTTTAGTAAGTAAGTGACCATTTATTTTTGCCCTCGAAACGGGACATTTTCTAATTTTTAGGTAATATTATATGAATTCAAGAAAACTCATATTTCTTCAGTTTTTTTTTTACTAACAAAAAGAACACGAATAAACACGTGAAAATAAATAATTCATGTGAACTTACATTTTTCTGAAGAACACATTTTTGCTTCAGTACGTTGATTTAAAATAAGAATGGAATTCTTGCATGATTTCTTAAAATTTACTTTGGTGATTAACCCTGCTTTGTAAATTGATAATTGCAGCTGAGATTACTAGTTCGTCCGCAACTTATTCATAAGAAAAAAGACTCTTTCCACAGGTGCATTATTGCCGGGTAGATAAAGAATATATTCAATAATTATATGAAAGCTCGTATGATTTAAATTATTGGCCTGAAATTTTTTTAACAGTTCCACGTTACGACTTTTGATTTAAATATTCCCATTGTTCCATTCTGTCACTTCACGCGGTGTAATGTAGTTAAGTTCGAGATAGAAGGCTTCTAACCAACTTACATATGTGTGACACGTATAGCGCATGCTCCGTCATCACCGAGCTACTAGACCGTGGGATATTTTTATTTTTTATTTTTGCAGCCTTCTCGTTTGAAATTTTTATCGTGGGTTGCTTTCTTTCTGAAAACGGGACATTTGGGTGTCCCGAAGGTGTGCTTGGGGACAACGGGACAGGCTACCAAAAAACGGGACGTATGGTCACATTATTCATAGGACAAATCCTTTAATGTTGCGGGTAAGGCTTAAAGACTTTTTCCCGTTTCATTGCGGCACCTTATTTGCTGGATATTTTTTCCCAGTAACAGCTGGTAATCTTTCCATCGCAGCAACAAACGTCACAAAAAAAAAGCGTAGCATCATATCTGCAAATGCATTTCTGTTCCGTATCTCTTTTCTCACTTTCTAAATCTAAATAAATGAACTGGTTAACTCTTGCTGTAAGAGCCGCCTCTTTCCCTTCTCTGTCATCATGTAGCTATTTTTATCTTTAAGAACTCTTCATATTTCGATTCGTTCCAGTTCAGTTGTGTGGGTATTTGCTTCTATAAATCTACACCTTTTCCTTATCTTTAAAGTTGCTGTAATTGTAAAGCACTAATACGGGACATTTACGTGCAAAACAAATAAAGCATGAAAAATGTAAGTAGGTAATGGCTTATTTTACTCTGATAAAAATCAATAAAGTTTAAGTAATCTAATAAAATGAACAGGTAATAATTAAAAAGGATGTAAGGCTAATCCATGTTAGAGCCCAGTCACATACTAAAGTTTATTTTACTTTCTTAACTGCATCATTTTTTTTTCTTTCACATAATTATAAAATTTGGCGCAAGTAATTTTAAAATTAAAATGACATACCAAAATTGCTTCAGTCGTCTCCACTGACTATTTCTCTTTTTTCTTCCAACCATTGAGTTGACATTAGGGAAAATATTCTCTCCAGATTAGCACTGTGGTCTGGAATGGAAAATACGTATTCACATAGCTTCATTAGAAAATATTCTTTGCATCTGCATATTTTAGGGAGAAAGGGACAAATAGTAATACGGGACTGAGTAATGAAATACTTTGACAGTCCCGTATATGGGGACGTATGGCAACCTACTTATCTTGCAGAATTTCGAAATTCCCCCCCCCCCAAATAAAAAAAGATTATACATTACTATCTGATAACCCGGCGTTGCTCGGGATTCATATTTTTTCATATGCCCGCCTCCGTTTCTTCAATAAATATTGTCACTAACTTAGTAGGTGCCAACTTTACTTTCTCATTCCTTATTCAAAATATGCATTTGATTTTAATATTAAATTAACGCGACACATTTCAGCAGCATGTTAGCTGGATTAAAACATATTACTTTAGCTTTTAAAAATGGAAAAGAAACAGGCAAATAAATATTTGTTTAAACAATAAAAAAGATTTGAATTTAATTGCAGCAATGAAAAGTATGGTTGTAAATGAATAATAGGCAAGAAACATTCGGATTTACCATTTAAATTAAATAAAGAAATTTAATTCGAATTGTAAAAGAATTTTTACGGCTTTAGCTCCCTCTTGTTCTAATCCATCACTGAACCAAATTTGGTCGCCGTAAGTCCAACGGTGTGGACGTGCATAAAGAACAAAAACGAACACACACATGCTTTTATTTATTTATATATATATATATATATATATACTAGCTGTATGGACCCTCGTTGCACGGGCTATCTCGAATAATATGATATTCCCGTTCGGAGAAAAGTGAGGTCATGTGAGGCCTCGGAATCCATTTATTTTCAGATGTCCCGCCTCTTTTTTTTACAACAAAAATTGTCACTTTCTTTCCTCAACAAACGTTACGAAATGAAACACCTTAATACAAAAAAGGAAAGAAAATGAGTTTTTTATATATATATTACGATATTACGTTTTCGATTTGATGAATGTAGTTGCATTGTTTGGTGTAAAACCTGAAAGCGTTACTTTTTCAAAAAAATAGTAGGTTTCTATTAAGTTTATCTCATGTATGTTACATTCAGAAGTTCAGACTGAAAAAAGACTGTTTTTGATCACCTTAGAAATAAGAAGGAATACGTATCCCCAATAACAAAAAGTACTAATAAGACAATCAGACATTTAAAGGAGGCTGAAACCTCTAGTTCGAAGCATCGTAGCATGATAATGACGGTTTTGTGTTTTACCCTTATTGAATAGTACCACGCATCATCTCTTTGCTCTTCCTATTATGGCTTATGAGCTGGCAAATGCTCCATTGAACTCAAGATGGATAACATAAGGGTGACGATTGAAGACATCTTGGCCCTTTGAATTGCAACAGAAAGTTGAAAATGCGGGTGCATTATTGGCCGTTGTCATGATGAAAGATAAGTTGATTTCAAAGAGAGGTTACGAGTATTGTAATGAACATTTTATTTTAGAATGTCATGATAGGCATATCTAACTGTTCCACTCGTAATGAATTTCACTTTTCCAGCCCCAGAAGAATTTATGTACCGCCCATCTGTCACCACATTCAATAGATCCAAATAAATCCTTTACGATTATGAACCTATTTAATATATTTCACACAATTAGTGCTCCAACTAATCGAAAAAGGTTGAATTTTGATTCAAAGAGAAAAGAAGTGGTTTTCTAGAATATAACAGTTTTGCATTCTTTTCCTCTGCAATTGTCACATGATGTACCTTGTTGCTTGGCAAACTATGATCTTCTTACCAACACATCCTTTATATCTATTTCAGTTGATCAATTGCACAATCTAAGTTAGTATTTGAGCTCTCTGTGCGTTGGAACACTGTGATCTTTTTGCTTGAAACTAAATGCTTAGTCATAGAAATTTTTAAATTTTGTTTTATACCTCTCAGTACATTCAGTTTATGATAGCAATTCATCACAATACATTTCTTGTCGCTGAATTTTTTTCGGGTCATTGAAGAAATTTATATTGTTATAAATAGCTTGCATCTGTTTCTCGGCAATATTAGTGACTTTTTGTATTGGAGAGCCATTGTCCTCCTTGACTCTCCCTGTTCAAAACTTCTGACTCTAAGAGGAACCCGATTGGTGAAGCGTCAGATTTCTAAGAGTTTGCTGCACTTGCTGTTCTTTAAATTTTTATTATCACGTCTCAATACTGATAACATGCTGTTAGATATATAAAGCAAGGGAAATGCGCCACACTATTTAAATCCTGGAATGAACTGCGTACTTTACAAGGGGAATAAGAAAGGGAAGTCACTGCTCCAAGTAACACAATATGCAGTAAGATGAAGCGGACGGTTAAGTTTTTCACGTAAATGTGACGTCATTTAACTTGACTCCAATAGAAAGGTCAAATCACACAATAAACAGAATAAGTATAAGAATATTAAAATAACACGGCTTAAATGTCTATCACAAATTGACGTTAAAAATACTTTGCTGAGGGAACCTCTAATATCAAGTTACACATAAGAGATTAAATTGAAATTAAATACAACCAATATTCCCAGCCAACCAGCTGGCCACCAAAGGCGGCTATATAAAATTATCTTTCTGTCAATTGCTACAATACAGTCTGATATTAATTCTAAGCTGTAAGCACGAAACAGTCTTCACTGTTATTCAAACCAACAACTTAATTATACTAGTGCTTAATTTATTTGTACGTGTTGCGTGTCTATTTTACTTTTATTTCAGCTTCTTTCTATAACTTATGTTTGAACTCATTCATTTTCAACAAATGAATCAGATCTTGATAAACATATGATGTCTGAAATAAAATTCTATAGAAGTTGAAAGTCTCTTTATTCTAAACCACTTTAATTGTTCGATACAATGGTATTGAAAACGCATAAAAAGAAGCCGTTTTTCTATTTAAATCTAAGGAAGGTTGGAACAGATTAGCAGTGTGTTCTATTAAAAATGAAATTAAAGCCAGATGACTTTGTAGATAATTACGTTTGAAAATATGTTGTCTGATTTATAATGATAAATGTATTGTGCCTAAAAGCAAAGGCCTTATTCAGGAAAGACTGTATCACTGAAATAAATCCCTCGACATAAAAGATTTATGACACGCACTGAAATTCTGTTTAGTTGTGTTATGAAATTACTACTACCATTTACATATAAAAGGTGAGGATTTGAATAGGGAATCTGAACAAAAGGTGAAAATTTTGCAATTCATAAACAACACAAAGAGCTTCTCAGTGATATGATGAAACTCATAATGATTTTCTTTTATTTGTGAATACTTAGAAAGTCCTGTTACCATGGTCAGTTTTTCGGCGACCCACATGCGTTGTTGATTATTTATTGTCGGTCTAAATTCGACCAGACGCACCGTTTTCACGGAATTCACAACAGCTAGCAGGTCTCCGTCAGTCAACTCGCTTCCTTTGCTGTCTGAGAATTTACTGAGATTTCTCCGGAACGTTTGATCTACCACACAAACCCTCGAGCAACAACGATTCTTTGCATCGAGTTTATT
The DNA here is from genome assembly GCA_013235015.1 of Araneus ventricosus. Lineage (NCBI taxonomy): Eukaryota > Metazoa > Arthropoda > Arachnida > Araneae > Araneidae > Araneus > Araneus ventricosus. Next base: position 33,880 of record BGPR01008346.1, on the reverse strand, counting down.
TTAGTTATACTAACGTCCCGTTTAGATGACACATGAGGGATATGTTCGAGAAGGACCTCTTAATTCTGAGCCACGGTAAGATGACGAGGACGACACCTGAGATGACAATGCCTATCCAAATTTCGCACCACACCAGTCAGAGGAAGGTTGGTACCTACGTATAATTTAACGCTCAACAGGCCCAATACTTGGCGGATCATCAGTGGAATCGGGTGTCGAATCTGGAACCCTCCGACTCTGAAGCCGAGACTTACCACTAGGTCATTATAGCCCATTCCTTTCATCGAAGGTGTAACATGCACAAAGATAGCCGAAACGCGGACCATGGGAACGGGCATTAACACAAGAGCCAAAACAAAAGAGATTCGACTAATCTCTCAGTGGCTGAACATGCAAATAGAAGAAACTCTTGTCACGATCTCTAAATCAGTCGAAAACTTCAAAAGTTAATTTCCGATTTTAAAGAAAGCAGTAGATAATTGTTAAAAGTTCAAGTTTTGTTTCATATTGTATATACTTTCGAATTTGTAAAAAGAATGAAATTCCAGGAGGAATAATTATATACAATCCTGTCTTTTTAAAAATGGGTATTCATGTAATCTATATATGCAATAATTTTTAAAAAATGTACTAAATTATTGAAATCAACCTTGATTTGAAAAAAACACGCAATGGTTTTCATTTTAAAAAATTCATAAAATATATAAACAAAAGTTGTTAGGGAATGAAAAAATTCTTTATTATATGCATAGTCCCGATGATTAACTGCAGGAGAAAATATGTCATTAATTGAGGCACTTGACTCAATTACAAAACAGTTTGATCATCATCACAATCAAAGAATATTTAAATTGTCTTACAGGAAAACACACTCAAGGTGAATAAAGCATAACCTAATGCAAAAAAAAGTTGTATCGATTATTATTTTGTGAACTTATTTATCTAGTTTCCATGTTATTTATACGACCGTCGATTCAAGCACTAGAATTTCTAGAGCCAATTAGATGTTAATTTCCTGAAAACTGATGACGTTAGTATAAACAGATCTGAGAAGCTATTATATCTTATAGAGATGTACATTCAAAAGTAACGAGAAGAGATGTTTGTTATTTTATGCCGAGAATAAAGATAAGGTATGCATGAACAGGCATCTTCTTCATAATTCTATACTTCCCTTCCTAAAAACTGATATGTTACAACTTTTACTTCTATTAAAGCATAAATATTTTTCGAATAACTAGTTCTTAGTTTTCTTCTTCGAAATCTGGAAAATGAATATAAAATAGGCGATTCATTTCTTATTTAAGGAGGAAATAGAGTACAGCTAACACTAAGAAATGGAACAGTTCTTAAATGTAAAAACGTAAAACTGAAATAAACTCATCCTCGATGATGAAAAGAATGGGAAAACACCAAATACAAGTCCACGGGCGCTTAAAACGGAAAAATTCGAATTTCTTGCTAAGTTTTATTCAAACTTTGATTCTGTTTGAAGAACCATGTAAAAATTTGTGGACAAAAATCATACTTTCAATAATTTTCTTATCAATGCTTTCGGCAGTTTTAGATGAACTTGTAGGAATTCTTTTAAGTGTAGGACACAATTGGTTTCTTTTAAGAACATTTTTGCTTCAAACAAGTAGTTACCTCTTAAGCGTTCTCTCCTGGTTGGCAATAAGGAGAAAGAGAAAAGAGTTGACCGAATTGTTCGCTTTCTTAAAAATCAAGAACTCTTTCAGTCGCCCGAACATACAGAATTTCGTGACTCTCTCAATATGCATTATTCCTTTTGCGTTTGGGATCCTTCAAGTAGGCAGTACTATCCTTACCGAAAGGCAAACGCTTCACACTTTCGGCTTCAAATTAAATCGTCATTCCAATGCAATATTCTCATTTATCAAATCCTTTCTGATAAGTGTTATCTATCCTACCTGGACGAACCTGGTTATTCAAGTCTACTGCTTGCTTTGTCACAGAATATCTAAATTACTAAGTGATTTTACAACTGAGATTGATGGTTGTTCACCGCAAGAATTTACAGTTTCTAAGCAAGCAAATATTCTGCAAAAGGAATCTAGATCTCACCAAGCCATACTTCATGTTCAAAGCATTTTCTCTGCGCCTTCGTTCCTCGTATGCACTGCACATTTCTGCACGTGCATTACAGTCCTGACTGCTCTTATTGTCCAACAAAATACTTATGCTTATTTTACTGCTATTATTGCATTCTGCTTGTATTTCCTCAATTCTTCAGGAGGTCTTTTGGCTTGTTTGTGGATAGCGGGAGGACCTCCTAAGAATGCCAATAAATTTAAAGAGGCGTTTGGAAGAAAAATACAAGAGAAAAAGCTTCGAGTTGACAAAACTAAAGAAGTGTTCTGCGTTGACGATTTAAATGGATTGTCACATTACACACTGTCAGGTTGCGACATTATATATTTCCGAAGAAGCTCTATTCTCGCTCTTTCTGGAACTCTTCTAACCTTCACTTTTCTCTTAATTGGTTGGAAATAGACGTATCTTGGTACAGAAAAGTCTTATTTCTTGATAATTTACCCGCGTGCATTACAGTCCGAAGTGCTCTTATTATCCAACAATGTTCTTACGCTCATTTTACTAATGTTAGTGCATTCTGTTTGTATTTCTTCAATTCTTCAGGAAGCTTATAGCTTGTTTGTGGATGGCGTGAGGATCCTCGAAGAATGCCAAGAAAATTAAGGAGGCTTTTGAAAGAAAAATACGAGTTGAGTGGAAAAGCGTGTGTGTAAAAAACTAATGAAGTGTGCTGCATTGAATGTTTAACTGGACTATCCAATTATGCTCTGACAGGGTGTGACATTATTTTTTTCTGAACAAGCTGTATTCTCGTACTTTCTGGAACACTTCCAACCTTCACTTTTGTCCTAATTGGTTAGAAATAGACATATCTCTTTACAAGAAAATCTTACTTCTTTGGGTGATTTAATGCGCTAAGAGGTAATGTTTTTTTTCGTATGATTTGAAAATTCTTGCATAAAACTCTTCTTTTCAACAAACCTATTTTAGAGTGTAGAATTTATTAAATATTTCAAAGGACATAGATGTAGATGTAAATATGAAATTCTTGTTCTTGTCGCTTTCAAATTTTGACCGATATGTTAAAATGAACACCTGCGATGAATAAGAACATATCAACTATTTCCCAAATTTCGAAATACTTGTTGATGGTAAATAGATAGAGAAATCGACCGTCAGTTAATGCTTATTTTCATATAAAAAAAGAACTGAAGGATTGCAGATCCGAAAACATGTAATTATTTCTTGAAATTCAAGTTCTTTGATATAAACTGTGCATGAATCTATATGGTTATCTATGGAAAATTATTCCAAGTTCAGTCTAGTGTACAAAACTACTTGTATTGTATCAATGAAATAAAATCAAATAATGAAAAATCTAATCATTAAAAATTTTGTTTTGAATAAAGAAGGATGTAAATATATTTATGTTATATGTTATATTATACCGCTATATACACTGCGTGACACTTGACAGTCAGACCAGACAACCTTTTCCACTCAAAATGTCCGATACCGGTGTTCTTTAGTATGGTGTCGGTTTTACAGAGAAATCAAAGGATCTCTTATTCGTCGAAGATTATTAAAACTAATTCGTTTGTTTAGATCAGTCTTACAGAGAGCATTGATATGCGTTCTGATGGTTGTCAGTGGTATTGCGCAGAGACTCTTCTGTTGTATAGTAGCACTTATTTGGTATTTGTTGCGTTGTAGCTATTCTGTCACTGCACACAATGCGTGTTAACCATCTGGCTCTTCTTTCGTTCGCAAACGATTTCTGCCCACTATTCCTTTTTTTGCTCAAAGTGTTTCTGGCTTAGCTGCCATACTTTGAAGACTCTTACCACTACCACAGAGAAAAGGCAGAAAGATGAGAGGTTTTGGAGAAAACCGTCCCTTCTGTGCTCACAATCATATCGTGCTTCGAAGTCATTCAAATGTCTTGTTTCCCTATAAACGGGCAAACAGCAACGTTTACTGCTGCTTCTGACCAGGGAAAGGTTGTCTAACAGTGAATCCGATTTATAATGTCAGCTGCAGGGACGAGTTGAAGTTTCAGTGAATGGAATTCCGAATATTTGTCACTCAGTATATTAAATTATATTATATGTTGATTTTTTATATTTATGTTATGATGGAACAAACAAATTGATTAAACTTTCTGTTTAGGTGCATTGTGCGATGACAATCTTCGCTGCAGTCCTGAACTGGAATGTAGAGTAAGTTATGGCATTCCATTTTTTAAGGAGGCGTTATGTTAAAGTTTACTCCTGTCAAAGACAACCCGAGTTGACAGTGAGATAGGGGGTTTAGTAGTGACTGTTAGGTTAGTCATTACAACTATTTAAATAACCCTGAATAAGATATTAATGTATAGAAAATATTTAAAGTATTTGGACAACGTTTAATTTCAAAATTTTATATTCGCTACTATGTGTAATAAAATTAAAAATTAATATTATTATTACCTAATTACCTTTACAAAAGAATAAGTCTAATATTTGTATGAAATAATACATAAAGTCTTCTAAAATCAGCATCCACTAGTCATTATATAAGCATATACCGTTATACAATTTCACAAAATTGCCACTAGCTAACATTTAAAATGGAATAACACAACAAAACTTCAGGGCATACATTCGCGTACATCACCAGACTGAGTAGCATATCGAACTTCCAGTGCTTTCGGCTTCGCCGGTTACAATACTTAAGCTGGACATTCACGGTCGGACTGTTCCACACCATTTGCAGCGCGTCTCACAAGACAGTTAAAATTTTCCCATTTATTATTATTAAATTTGCCCATCTATTTATGTGGATCATTCATAGAGGCTCCATGCAAACTCCACTACCGGCAACTTCAATCTCCCAGAGCTACTGTGCCTACCTTCCGGCTTTCAAAACGGGACCCAACTCCCCGCTTTTCATTGAGCTTTACTCCCCGTCCTCCATTATGTGGTTTTCGCTTTTATGAGAGAGGCTCGCTACCCCTTATCCACGATCGCATTTCAGTTTCATAACCTATTGCACTCCATGGAAAACGGGACTGTATGGAAATCCAAACATTAAACCACATCGCGCCACTTGGCATCGGATTCTGGCATTGACGACGGGTTTTGGTACAATGGGCTACAAACGATGTGGAACGAAGCGCTCGTGAATATCCAGCTTTATAGTTTACAGCATTTTATCATGAAGACCTTTCTATGGCCTTAAATTGCGTGGATTCACTTGCGATGCTACAACACATAGCTTTCTAAGCACCGTCAATTTGAGTTGTCTTCAAAAATATCTCTTTTTTTTATTGTGAAAGAGGTTCAAGCTAAGTTAACATTTCCTTTACTACAAGATTGTTTATATTATACATTTGCTAACATCTTGCAGTTGGTTTTGAATTTAAAATAGCTCTAGATAAAGTATGACTACATGCAATTTTAAGATGAACTTGAAGTGAAATGAAAGAGAATATTACAAAATCAAATAAAAGATTAAAGATTACGCAATCGAAATCGTGCAAATTATTTTATTGTTTTTTGAATGGCAATAAAAGTAAATGTCTACTGAAAATTAGAATTTTTTTAACCATATGAATAGGTACAAGAGGAACATATTAAATTTAAATCATTTAAATTTGATTTAATAGAATTAATTCCTGCTTACCTTAGCGATGCTGCTTTATTAAAAATTCATCAGTTAACAGAAAGAATGTTCAGGCCATGGAAAGTTATCCTTTTGTTATTTGGTATAATTTCGATATTTCGTTTCTACTTAAGGTAAGCTAAATATTTTCACTAGAGATCAACATGACCCGAATTCATTAGTAGTTACCATTCATATGTAGCATTCGTGTATAGTTTTAATAGACATTCTTTTCTTGTCATAGATTGGAATTGTACAAATGGGCACGTTTCTCCGGCTACCAAAATTACATTTAGAAAAAGGTTTTCGGAGCTGATGAAGTTTAATTCACTTTCATGGTTCTTTTCTAGATGTTCACCGGAGCAGCTCATTTGATACTTTAAAATGCAGTAGAGTCCCTCTAGTCCCGACTAGATGGAACCGGACTCTGTCCGGATCACCGAAAATCCGGATTAAACGGAATTTGCCTTAAATACATGTTTTAGATGGGTAAAACTATAATAATCGCTAATTTTTTTAGAAATACATCCAACTTATTCAAAAGCATACAGAAAAAAGGAAGTCCGGAACCGGATGTCCGTTTAAGCGAGACTCTACTGCAGCACCATCACAAAATATTTTTGACTAGCAGAACCTTCACTACATATTCGTGACATCATGAATTCAACATAAAATTTTAAAAAACTCTCACAATCTTCAGGTTTAAACTTTGAAGCCACATTAATCAAATAGCTTCTTAAGGATCTCATTTTAATTTCTTTTCAGTTTCAGCGAAAGTACACGCAGGATGAACATATCTTCTGTAACTAACGATATCAGTCTTCAAAAAGTATAAAAACAAACAAATTAAAAGCATGATCTCTCGACGCGACGACAGACGGTACGATCATACTGCAAAATCTCGCTGACAGCGAAGGGATTATGACGTCACGTGGTTTCGACGAAATGTATGCTGGGAAACAACACCGCGACCTAGGTTACGAAGAATCAGGGAGGAAAAATTGGAGCGAAAATATTTTAACATTTCAGAAAAAAATTAATTAAAATTCAACCATAGAAGTTATTTTAACCGTTCTTGTTTTAAATAAAGAAGAAATGTTCCTGATATTACCTAAAAAAATGAAAATGATAGCATTATTAGAAAGTCAGATGAAAGAAATTAAAAATTTAAAATATTAGAAAAAAGTGACTATTAGTTAAAAATTTCTCAAAATTTAGTACATTACATTAGAAATTCAAAAGAAACTGCATTAGAACGAAACTTGTTTGTTCTACCGATGGTGCATTGATTGTTTTTCAACTATCATTAGAAAAGATACTACAGCCGTAAGCGTGCCGAAAATAACCTCAAACGACAAAAAACATTAAATAAAAAATTTTCTAGATTAAAATTTAAAATTCGGGCATCGAGGTGCATTGAGTCACCATTACGACTACCTGTGTGCCAAGTGTCTTGGCTGTAAGTGCGATAGATTTGTCTGGGCGTCGCGAGTACACACGCGCACAAACATTGCATTTTATAAGTATAGATAAATTTGTATTTATAATGTTACAGGAAGTGAATGTCATCATAAAGTTCAAAACATGCCAAGAACCATCCTCTAAGCCAACAGACGATGGCATCTCGACTGTTCCAGATTCTACATATAATCCACCAGAGGAATCTACATTTAACACAGAACCTTCAGATGCGCCAGAACCTTCAGATACACCAGAACCTGAGATTTCTGAGGAGCCAGAAGAGCCTTAGATTTGCCTGCCTTAGATTTCTGTATTGTAGAAAAAATTGCTGTGGGTTCAAGGTTGTATAAAAGGAAAGAGTTTAAAAAAACCTCGTTTTCATGAAATAAAAATATAATATTTTGGAATGAGTTTATCGTCTTGTATTTTTTTCCAATTCTAAGTTTTATCAATAATTTCAAGGAATAAATGAGGGAGTTTCTTTTTTTTTGAAATTTCCATAATAAATATTTCGCGCAACGAAAAACTACAGGAGAATAATGATGCCTTTTAGGGTATGTGAGACAATAAGTTTTATTTTATTTAGTGTCGGCTCGTCAGCTCAGAAACAAGCAGTGCTACAAAAAGTTTCACTGGTTCATGGTTTTTGAACAATATTCAAACCCGGTATAATGCGATCTAGATTTTTTATACTCAGTTTTTGGGTATAAAAAATTGTAATTAAAAATTGTAAAAATTGTAAAATAAATTTTGGGTATATATATATGATGGATCCCTCCTTATAAAAATTTTAACTGAAATATTTTAGAAAATTACCTTCAAACTTGTTTTCGAAGAGTAATTTCTAACATTAGAAGGCGAATATTCAATAAACCAGACATGTCGAGGCGATATGAAGTGAGACAGAAATCCATAAATAACCCATGAATGTAAGCGCAGAAAAGCCAAATGAGGAAGCGAAGGCGAAAGTCGCTCGCTAAACGCGGACTGTAATGAATGCAGCGCAGATGCCTCTAAATTCAAAGTGAGAAAGGGTTGCTTTTTTTCTCCCGATTCATCGCTCAGCGTTGCCCAGTGAGCGAATTTTGATCCTTCCGATGGGTAAATGCATTTGCAGCTCCAACCTGTGTCTCTCTTACTTGTTAATTGATTTTCTGTCTTCCTTTTACATTTTTTGTTACTTTTTGGCGCTTCATTGATCATTGAACTCTCAAAGCGGAAAAGTAATCAAATAAGAATAAAAGCGAAAATACCAGCTTTGAAAATAATTCCAGGGAGGCTGCTTAGCTGCCTCTGATTTTATTGCACGTTATTGCTACAAAAATGCAAAAATTGTTATAACAATTAACATCCTCGCTTATATGCTGAAACAACTGTAGGATTAGCTTTATGAATGTCTTTTTCAGTAACAAGTGAGAATATTTAATTTCACTCTTTGAAAAATATTTATCTTTACTAATAATAAAAGCTGATGTTTATGTGCGTTGACCTTTCGAAAAGGGCTATAAATTTTGGCACAATCATTCTTTGCAGGGTGGAAATGTGCACATCGGAACGAGTTTTTAGAATTTTTGGTTTGAATTTTAATTAATAAAAAGTTATGTGAATTTTTTACGTTATTCTTTGATAACTTCCAAAGATATTGTTAGGCAAAAAAATTTTTTGACTGAGTGACGAGTTGTCTGTTTCAACTCGACCATTCAGTATTTTGCCTGTCTCTAAATATGTTACACGGACACTACCAACGCGTTGTTAGATTTTCTTCGAATTTAGCATGAAAACCCCTTGAAGCCATAAAAAATGACGCATATGTAAGGATTTTTTTTATTCTGTTTCCAGACGGTGGTCATTTTAATGGTTTCATTTTGTCGAGTTTCGTAGCATTTAGACATTTTTGTACAAACGAGAAGTTTAATTGCAATTTCGTTTATACTAATAAAAGTACACATTTAATTGCAATTTTGTTAATACCGATAAAAGTAAAGATTTTTGTAAATAATTCGCATAATAAAAGAGAGATAAGATCGTAGTTCCATGTTGATAATTGCTTTTTTCTGATTAGTTCCATCTAATCTTGTTTTTTTCTTTTCTTGAAAGTGTGTGTTTACAATGATACTATACCTAAGCGGTTAATGCAATAATGGTCGTTCATATTATAATGATTAAGAAGGTCGCAAAATCAAATTGTAATGTTGTAGGACGGGCGGTTTCATAAACCACACGCAATTAAACGTTCGTCTAATAGACTACCGACCGCTGCCAGTTTTGCGAATTCGAAATGTTCCCGTTGCGCTCACACCACCTCACTTTACTTTACTTTAATTTACTCTACTCTACGTCACATCCCTGATTCCAGAGATAAAGATCTCCGGTTTGCAGTTTGGGTGGGTGTGCGTAGTTGAATCTTTAATGATTCCAGGAAAAACAAGCATACATTGAGTGCAACAGTTATATAGACATAAGATTACGTTTCACAGTCCGCATCTCACAAATATATGACGCATTGATCATTTGAATACAATACTTATTTGTAATTCTTAAATGGATATTAGTAGTAATATTAGAAATACATAAAACATTTAAAAAAAGCAAACTCTAATGAAAAACCTAAACATTAACTCTTAAGTATAGAAAAACACAACCTTAAGCTTAAATAGCAAGATATTTCACATTATTATTTAAGTTAAACTTAATATTTTTAAACTTTAGTGTTAAATTTGAATTTCCATTATAAAACTGGATAGAAATTGATTGCTTAATTATAGATAATATGGGACAAAGAGCATATAGTCTCATGACAATATTTACATTTTTCAATAAGTGATTTTTGCTTATTTGCACATAGCGTTTAAGGAGCTATTAGATTAATTAGCTATAGACTGATTATATTAAACCAATATTGTATTGTACTTAAGTTTATTATAGAAAGTTCTATGCTTTTATCAGAAAATTATTTAAAAAAAAGTAAAATGAAGAGAAATGTGAATATGCTTTACTAAAACAAACTTAAAAAAAGGGATTATCTACGCGGTTTAGTCAAAATTTGCCAGTGTGATTAAGTCGTTTCAGAACCACAATGATTTAAATTTCATGATTAGCTCACAGTACTGACGAGGCTAATTATACTCGATTGTTTGTGTTCAATATCATCATTGGAACAAAGGAAAGAGAATAATTAAGATGTCATAAAACTAGATTAAGAGATGAAAATGTGTATGGCTAAAACATCTTCTATAAATAAGGTTTTTAGAGACCGAATTGAAACCACCTTACTCTCAGTACTAGTAAAATGAGTTGTCCGAATGTAATAAGCACGGCTGTACACTTGTTACTTTTCGAGATTTGTTGCAATCGTCGTCTAACTGTCGAATGTTCAGTTATAATTTGCAGAAGTTGAAGTTAGTTGCATAAAACACGACTAAAAGTGCGGTAAACAAACTCAGAATTTGTACTTTCTATCCTTTTACGAAACGCAGAAAAATACGTGCACATCTACTGCGACAAGGCTATTCGTGGAGAGCACAATTTAAGCGTCTGCCCTGAGTGCTAACGTTAACTTTCACCACAGTTTTGTTTTTTAAATGAAATATTATAATACATTTCTAAAGTTACTAAAGTTAAAATAAAGGAAATATAAATAACTAGAAAATCACCCGTCATGATATGAGGGGTGCAAATTGCCCCTTCATTCTAGATATTTCCCGTCAAATTTGACGTGTTTAAATAGATATATATGCGAGAGAAATGTTTAACTTTTATTGAAAACAAATAAAATAAACATATGTTTTATGGCAGGAAATATTTTTTTTATTTGCATATTATTGACATATTTCTTTATTCGAAAAACCTCTTGGTAAACAACATTCCGAGTGAAGTATTTTACGTTGTGTAATAAGTTTCCTTATACTTTAGATGTCTTTGTATAAATTCTAACGTTGCCAAAAAATATTATCAAATTATATCATCACGATCGCAATAAATAATCAGATGCATCGTGGCGTCCAAACTATATCACGCGCATGATATATCACTGACATGATTTACTTCTTCCTATTAAAAAACGAAAATTAATTTGAAATATATGATTAATATAATTTAACATTTCTCGGGAACTATTGATCATAGCGAGATATATTTTATATCAATCGATAGCAAATTTTATTACACTATTTTAGAGCTGTTAAATTTGAAATAAGAACGACAATTACTCTTTTAAATTAAAATTACTGAAATTTAAGTGCTCTAACAATAAAATAATACTGTTTAACGTCTCGCAGTGTTATGGCGCGAATTTTATTGTTTGTTACGTCAGAGCGTTACCGGATCAGTGAGAGACAGATCTGGGCTATTATATAAGTAATTCTTGTTTTTAATTCGTAGTCTATGAGTCGAATGATTAGTTACAGTTACACTGATTTAAGTTTAGTTATCTAGTGTTGAAAGATTGAGAACTGCTCTTCTATAGAAAAATCAATCGCATCTAAAGTGACTGAGAGGAATTGAAGCAACAGCTGTTGCACTGACAGTCATATAGAAAGAAGCGTTTTTTTAAGAAATCTAATTTGTGTTTATTAAGTAAAGCCTTGCAAGTGTCTTTCATTGTTGCTTCCGAAATATTTCAACATCCGATGTTGATTAGCAATTATCTTATTTGACACATTAAGAGGCAATCATTGTCTTTTGAGTGCTAAGGAGTAATTGGCATCTTCTTCGCAGCTGCATTCTGGAGTATAAGGAAAGATCTTTCCGTCTTTAGCACCGTATAAAAGGATGAAGCTACCCTTCAAATTTATTTCTGTTCCTATCAAGATACCTAAAATGAACTCTTCTTCTGCTTTGGTGATCTTGTTAGCAGTGCTGGTGAGTAAAGTTTTTCCAATTTATCTTCATAGTAATTCTTTCTAAACTGTATTGGAGTAATGTAAATCGAAAAGATCTCTGGAAGAAAAAATCCTGCTTAGTTTATCCCGAAATTCGTTTTCCCGGCGTTAGAAGAGCAGCAGACTTGGTTGGCACTAGCAATCGCAGCGTTCTCGCCAAATGCATGTAATATCATGATATTAAAGAAAACCTAGCAATTTCAAAATCAATAGAAGAAAAATATTCCATATTTTGCGAATCTGTTTCAATTATTAAGACTTTTTTAGCTAACTTATTTACACGCATGTAATTAACCTCTTTAACTTCAGATTCTCTTAAAATCTTTGTTCATAGAATCGCATAAGTTGGGATATTATGGTATTCCATTATGTGCTCAGCAACTACCATTGCTTTGTGTACATGCAGCGAGAATCCTTCCTAAAGAATATTGCCTAATGTTCTCTAAAGGCATCACGTCCTGTAAGTGTTTGGCTCAGGTAAAAGTACCCTTTCTGCTCCTTTTCTTAGCAGTTATATAAACAAGAAAGGAATACGCGCATTTTAGAACCAGGAGGGAAAATAAGGAATCTTGTATTTCGAAGTAAATAGGGGTAATAATGCACTTCATTATATGCTCAGAAGGTACGTACAATTGATCTGTCGTACATGCAGCGAGAATCCTTTCTGAGGATCATTTCATAAGTCCACTTTCTCTAAGAATACTTTCGTTTTCCTTCCCATTTCTGATGCTGTTCACCTATGTTCTCAGATATATTAACACGATATATTGGGCGACAAAGGAATAAATGCATTTTCTTTCTTTTTTCTCTTTGCAGATGGTTGCTGCAGTTGACGCGCAAACACCATGCGGACATAATTCTTGCTCTAGCAGCCAGTACTGCTTCCTTTTCAACTGCTACAATTATCTCGGAAAAGGTAAGTTCCCAAATTCTTTATATGGGTTTGATATTTTTAAAATTTATTGGGTGCATTTTATGGCAGGCTTGTTTCATTAAATATAATTAAAATTATTTAACATTTCCCAACGATTGACAGCTTCTGAAGCTGGATCAAATGAAGCTGTATTGGCATTTGGTAATAACACTTACTAATAAAAAGAAACTTACTAACAAATATTCCTGACTTTACTCATTAATTTCCCGCAAGTACAGATTTAATAACAGTCACAGTTTGATTAATATTCCATTTTAAAAACCTTCAGTCTTTTTTCGCACATTTCGTAAATCTCTTAGATTTAGAATTTGAAACTGGAAGAAAACTACTTCCGTGGATTGTTTGTCTATGGTCCTAACATAACAGAATTTTACTTTCGGGTTTAAATGCTAAAAGAGTGCTCTTACTTTCTTGAGAATAGATAATGAGCATGTAAAATATGAGAGTTGGAAATTTAATTGAATGCAATCATATAATTACAGACAATACAATGAAAGTTCTTGCTTGAAACATTTATATAGACTTTCATCAAGGCGAAAATCTGATGAGAATTGAAGTGATGCGGCCGCAGATTTGAAAATACAACTTCCCTCGAAATCCATTTGGAGTGTTGGATAATAAAAGCTGCAATGCGACCGTTGGAGAGTGAGGCTCTGTCGTAGCGGTAACCACAAAACTACCGCGGGAGTCCTGCAGTACTCCCAGTAGGAGAAGGCGTAGTATTTCTAGGGATTCGAAGTGCCCGTAGGTGATAGTTTTGCGATTGGAGCAGCGCCGCGAGTGAATGACGCACCTAAATGGATGGGCTGAAAATTGGAATGGTGTGGAGTTCTACCACGCCAATTGCGCGGTATGGAGTGATCGTTCAATTCTAAAATACTCTAAGCAGTACCAGTTCTGTTTATGTCTCGGATGGAGCCATTTGTCGCTTTAAGGATCTCTTTAACAGTTCGGTACCAACTTGTGACTGATTTTTTTTCTAGTTGAGATAGGAGTTGCTTTATCCCTTATTTAAGTCCCTGTGATTGTAGTGTTATTCCAAAGAAGAAGAAACCACTACTTGGAATTCATTACCGAACACTTGGAATTGCTATAATTATATGGTTTCCACTTTTAAATTTCCAACCGTGATATTATAATGGCCATTTGAAACGGCATGACTTTGTGACTCTGAGAAGAATAAAAATTTTTTAAGGTTATGTTTGAGTGTCTATCTGCCATGCTTACATGAATATTATGACTCAAAAACGCAAGCGACGAAATGAATGAAATTCACAACGTGTGCTTACATCAAATTTGATGAGAAGTGTCAAATTTTTTTGTGGGCTTTTTTAAGAGATACTTTTTATAAACATATTCTTGTTTTTCTTCACTGTTCAATGAAATTAAATAAAATAGACCGCTAAATTTTCAAAGAGTATTATGACTTGAGCGTTGTCATAAATGTTAAATGAAATTCGTCCTTAACAAGTAACATGACGAATATCATTTTTCCAAGACGAATGAAAAAGATAATTTTTCTGCACAAATATCTAATACTTCTGATTTTGTTTTTCAAATCCGGTATGAACATAGGGTCTCGGTGAATGCTTTTAAGCGAAGAAGTATTATATACATTTTTCATATCGCACTTACTTACCTGCGCGTTCCCATTCACATTAAAGGAAAACGTTGAGTGTGTTTTTTTATAAATGGAATTGTGTTGCCATTCTGACCAGTGATAATACAAAATACACGTAAGGACATCACAGTTTATGAATGGAACATATTATGTGGAACAATACGAGTCACTAGAAGAGCGAATATTCCAGATTCTTTTCAAATAAATGAGAATGTATCATAAACATATAAATATTCTTCCCTCTTTATTGTCCTTTGTTTCCATAATAAAATGTTTAAATGTATTTTCTGTTTCATCTTGTTTCAATATGTAAGCCCTTTTCCAATATGAAAAATTTTAGTGTAAATGTTTACAGGTGGCTGTGATAATTGCAAAATTTGCAAAATTTGATTTCTAAAACTGAATTCAGTTCATACTTTAATGTCTACTAAATACGAAGCACTAAATCTTTTCTTGAGAGTAGAGATCTTTCAAAATTGAAAAGGTAAAGATTTTGATTCTGTATAAGTAATTTGTTATTGTTTAACACATATCTTTTCTTTTATTAGGTGGTAATTGCACTTTCGGCAGATGTGCACCTGGACTGCAATGTCGCTTTGTCGTAAGTATCTTCTCATTTTTCTGTAGTTGAATATTTCATGTATCTGCAAAACAAATACATGTTTTGAAGGATTTTATACTGGATTTACGAATATTTAAATATTAAAATTAATATAACTTCTTTTAACAATCGAAAAATGCATTCTTTTTTTTACGTTTCAATGACTCTAGAAAATCGTGAATATTTTTATGTTAAACTCTTCATCACATTTACATTTGCTGATTTCTTGGTGCCAAAGTAACCATGCCTTGAAATAAAATTCTTTATACTGACTGATATTTACTTAAATTAAATTTATTTAACAAAGCCACCTCGTAACGGTTTTGAGGCCAGCCGATGGTGATATTACAGTGATGACTTTCTAAATTTATAAATTTAACAAATATAATTTCCCCGAGATGGCGCCGCCTGCCTCATTCTACTTTCTTTACAAAAGAACACTTAGTTGGAAGACGCGCGGAAACGTGTTGAGCGTCATGTAGTCGTTTGAACCAGTAAAAACTGTTGCTTCTAAAATATACAGGGTATTTCTGAAAAACATAGCCAATCTTTAAATGTAGGTCAGGCATAGGGAAACACGACATTTTCGCAATAGAATATGGGGTCGGAAATGTAAAGGGAATTCGCTACGGGGGCTGTTTGTCAGTGAATTAAGTAAAAGAAATGGATACACCAGATAAAATGTATAACCATCTAGCTTATAAAACAATAATTCGTCAGTTTAGAAAGCTAATAAGAAAGTTTGGAACGAACTATTTCAATGCGATTTGTGAATGATTACAATACAGGAATACCATTACCACCTCATGATCATAGCTAATGCATATTAAGAAAACATTTTTTCATTTCCCATAAGCCTTTGCAGCAACATAATGGTTTACCAATATTCTTTGACAGTTTGAACTTATTATAATATTTTCTTGTGTTTAAGAAAGATTGTACTTTTCAGAACCTCGTTAAAACCTGTGTCTGAGCTCACTATACGACATATCTTTATGTCTGATGTATTCCTGACAATACAGATTGGCGGGGGTGAAAAGACAACACTACGTTTGCATACAATTTGTAACTGAAATAATTATGCTCCTCTGAATTAAATTTATTGCGAAGTTTTCTTTCAATATGATCAATAAATCAATTACAAAAGCAATTTTTGTCTGTGTCATTTTTTCGTTTTTACTTTTCCCTTTAAGTTGGTGCAGATTCTGTGCTGATCTATTTTTTTCTCCACCGGAAGGCTGGTAATGCAACTGTAGTATCACTAAACCTTTAGTTTCCCTCTTCTCGAGTCACCAATCTATAGGTTCTTCAATCATCTGCAGATAGTTTTACTCCCTTTTTCGATTTCAGCAACACATATGATGTCTAAATTAATAGCTAAACGCAGAAACAAATGGAGTAGCCGTACATAAGGTTGTACGGGATGGCGTCTTGTCTCTTAAAGTATTGAAAACGAGTAAAACACTCTCTACTTTCTTTGTCAAAAGGATGTTTGAGGATACGTAAGGTAAACATCGTAATGTATCGTTTCAATTTTTAATAATTAGACTACTATTTCCTTCTCAACCTGTAATGTCGGCTTCTTTCTTTCTACAGTGATTATCGACTTAAATATTTTGTATGTAAGAATATTTTCTGAAAATTTACTCTCATTTTCGATAGAATAGAATGTACCCGCTCAACCGGTATAGAAATTTTCGTTCTACCCCACTTTAATAGAACCATACATAATCGCCGCTAATTTTTAGTCGTAACTATTTCCTTAAGGTAGGTGCAGATTCTGTGCTAGCCTTTCCTCTCTCTTTATAAAGACTGGTTTTGCAGCTGTAGTATCACTAAACCGTCGAGTTGCAAATCTATAGAATCTCCAATCACTTGTTGATAGTTATCCCTCTTTAATTAAAAACACATGTGTGATGCCTAGTTGATAGCGGATAAATTTATTTAAATCGATCAATTAACTGATAACTAAGTTCTGAAAATATTAAAATAGTGTAGCTTTATAGACAACGCGCAAATGTATTTTCAAGGTTCTAGAATAGCAGAGAGTGATTACAAATTCTGTCTTTATAAACATGAAACAAATCAAGTAAGGTAAAAACTGCTTAATAATAGTTAATAACTGCTTAATAAGCTGAATAAAAAAAGAGATTTCAAAACAAACACCTTCAGTAGTGTATTCAAAACTTTGTTGTATTAATTGTTTTCTACTCCTTTGTCTTTAATATATAAGCATACTAGCTGTTACCCGCGACTTCGTGCGCGAAGAATGGACCTTATGCACCGTCTGGGTTCGAGAGTATAAAAAAACAGCTGTGGAGGAATAAACAAAACGATCGGCCTATAAGCGACTCAGAAATAAAAGCAGTTCTGAGTCAGCTATTTAAGACTGACCAATGGCTGCATCCGGTACAGGAGTGTACTGTACATGTATGCTGATATAGTTATGTAAATTGTTTATCTATGATGATATACTTTCCCAGATAGCAAGGAAGGTTGCGGAAAGGTTGCCATTTCACTTTCCACAGGCTTTCCGCGGAAGCATTTCTGCACCAACCGTTTCGGAAACCCTTGCCGCAAGGTTTACATAGGAAAGCTTTTTATGAATTACCTCACCGACAAGGTTTGAACGACAAGTCCGCGAAAGCATTTCCGAGGAAACCGGTCCGGAAACCATCCCGCAAGATTGACGTAGGAAAGCTTTTCATGAACCACCTGTCCGACAAGGTTTGAAAGGCAAGACGCTTGATGACGTAGACTACACGCATGCGCCCTCTGTGACTCCAGCATACTCGTCTATCGACTGCGACTCCATTTGTTTACACGTGCGTTTGGAGGTAAGAGATTTTTATAAAACTTAAACAAAAAAAAAAATCAGTAGATATTTATTTTCAATTTCCTCTTTATTTTGCTTAAGTAATATGATTGTTATCCCTATAATAATATACAATATTTACGAAAGTAATTACTCTTTAAATTTACGTGTTTCTTTTATACTTTAGACAAAACAAGTTGATAATTCGTTCTATGTTTGCGATTATGTTATTTCGAAATGGCTCCTTAGAGATGATATACTGCCATATCGTTCCTACTGGTTTAGTTCGATACATGTTATGCATTATCCCAATATTTTTTTAAAATTTTATTTTGTATTTTTCGTATGAACTAAACTGTTCTAAAATCATATGGGAATTTCACAGTGAAAGTACTGTTTGAAGCATATTAAATCATACTGATACTATTCTTTAGCAAATTACATTGGCTTTCTGCTATTTTTGAAGAATATTTTAGATTTAGAGTTATGAATTTTGAAATAAATTAACCCCATTTGCACCAGTTTTGGCCACCTCTATGCACCAGTTTTGGCCACACTAATATTATATTTTTAACAGACATTTTAGTGAGTTTTAAGTAAAAATAAATCATTTTTATGCAATATATATTTTAGTACATTATCTTCTGTTATTTTAAATGTGATTTTTTTGATGAATTTATAAAGATATGTAATAAAATTTTCCTAAGATGATTTTAGCTGCAGATTTCAGTTTTTAAACAAAGAAACAGGAATGCAGAAAACAATAATTTAATTTGGTTGATAAAATACAAACTATATATACTCACATAATTTTTTTATCAAATATGAAACAAAAAAAAAATGGGGAGAGGAATAAACTTACATTGCAAAAGCGCAGATTTTGTTAAAAATCTTACAAATCAAGAATTAGCATTATTATACTCAACAATATCCACAAATATGCATTTTTATAATATTTAATTGCAACATTAATCAAATTCATCAGAATCATTTTTAAAATCGGAGCAATCCATGCATATAAAAGAATATTCCTCATCACTCGATTCAGGTTCCTGAAGTTGAAATTTTCTAACATAAATGTGAGGTAAACATTCAAAATGGAGATGTTTCTGACATTCCATTTTGAATGGCCTTAACTGCATTACCAACTTTAGATGGTGAGTAGCAAATTTTTTGTATGGAAATGCTACCTGCCTTCTTATTTTTAATTGGAGTCATTACTATGTAAAATGAAAACAAACAAAACTAAATCAGTTACTTTTCATTTTAGAAACAAAACTAAATCAGATGCTTTTATTTTAAGAACAAAGCTAAATTAGTTGATTTTATTTCATCCAGATATTCTTAAATTTATGTAATGCCTAAAAACACAATAATGAAGTTATGTGACCAAAACTGGAACATGTAGTGTTCCACTTTTGGCCACCTGCATGGCCAAAACTGGTACATATAGTAAATTTAAAGTACCAGTTTTGGCCACCACCCATTTAATCTTAAAAAAAATTAATTTTGATATGAAATCAGAATAAAAAGGAAGCTTACCTCATAAACCCTAAGGGTAATCAGTATTAGATTAATCATTTAATTCTGAGAGCTTCATGATGAAAGACTGCAAATACTTGTTCCTTAACAAAAACCTTAACAGTTGTGAATATACAATACATGATCTTGTATTTAATTTTTTTACAAGTCGCATGTTTAAGAAAAATGAACCAATCAGATTGAAAATAGTAAAATAAGGATTCTTTAAAGAGTATTGGCATGCTTCTTATTAATTAATTTGAAATTACTGGTTAATTATTGGAAAAACAGATCCAATGTGGCCAAAACTGGAGCATCTACCCTATATCTGTATAGTCATGTTACATTATTAATCTTGCTCTTTTTACTTGAAATCTAGAAGAGTTTTGTAATTTATCTAGCAATCAAACAGATTTTTCAAAACTGTTAAATAAGAAGAAGTTAATATTTTGGTCAGTAAGTTTTGGTAATGCTGTTTTTTACTTTTGCTTCCCTCGAAAAGGAATCCTGGTTACAGCCTTGAATCATATACTATATTCAGTAATAAACGTGTTAAAGTCATTGCCGACAGATCAATTTGAATATTCCTGTTCTTAATAATATATAACGTTGTACAGAATATTTGCTGATTTTTTAAAAAAATGTGGATAAAAATAAGCTTTATTGATATTTCAATTGAAGTTTATTGTGTCGATCACATATTTAATAGCTTAAAATTTTTAAAAAAGCACTATAAAGAATCATTAACTTACTAATTTTGTTTCTTCAAGGGTAATTAAAATTAGTCATTAAAAATTAGTATTTTCATTATTTAAGGTTTAAGCCTCTTCTATCTAAGAGTATCTTACTGACCTTATTATATATTAAGAAAATAATGAAAGAATAAAATTATTCTAAACAGCAAATATAAATTAAACAAGATATTGAAATATTATTTAAAATAATTCAGTATACAAGTGAATATAAAGTATATATTCAAATGTACAAAGTTTTTTGCCTTATATTTTTCTAACATACCTTTAATAAATGTTTAAAAAAAATTAAAAAATCAATACGAAAATAAAAAATCCAAGAAAAACCATAAAGCTTAACATGAATAATAAAGGAGGGTGGACTAGATAATTTTTATCCCAATAATTTCATATTATACTGTTTATAAACTTTTAATTAAGAAATATGGTCAATTTATAGGAAAGTATATTTTTGCTGTCTTAATTTATTTTTAAAGTTACATTTTAAAATTATGTTGAAATAGCATCTTAAAAAAGCATTTTACATAAGTATTACTTATATTTTATTTTCCATGAACTAGTTAATGATTTTTATTTAATATTGTTTTATTTTATTTCAATGTTGTTGGTTTAAAATACATTTTCATATTTAAAATTAATATTTTCCTCCTGTAAACAGCATTTAAAACTAACGATTGTTAGTTGATAATATTTGCTTGCATAATAGCCATCTTTTGTAGTTTTTTACACACATTCTTTTAAATATTTCATTTTTCTGTTTCATGCGCATTTCCTCATTTTTTTCACTTTTCAGTAATCAAAGAAGCTTATTCGCCACTTGCGACATTTGCCAACCGATTTCCTCTCTGTCAGAAGTTAAATGGTAGCAGCTCAATAGGATGACTACTAGGTCAAAAGAACTTCCATTTGAAAAAAAAAACAGAGGCCTACAAATTAATCTAGGTGAGTTTTATTTTGTTTCAATTTTTTGTTGTCAGTTGTAATAATATTTTCAACCACTTGCAGGTTCTCATTTTGGTTTAATGACTTTAGTTTTGAGAAAAATCAATCAGAATATTAATATTTATTTCTTTTTATTCACTTAAAATTTCCCTTCACTTTTTTAAACTAGGTTTTTATTGTGAATAATTTTAAAATTTTGTTTTAAATTAATGGTTAGAGATCTTATTACAACTTAAATTGAACTCTATTAATAATGGGTGTACTAAATTTAAAATTGTGTGAAATGTAAACTACAGATCATGAATGTTATACCATGTTTGATTACCCAAAAGTATATTTTATTTAACTGTGCATTTTTTATTAAAAAGATGAAAGAAAATAACTGCAGTTGTTTTCTTAACAAAAATTGGAAAATAACAAGAATTGTTTCTGAAAGAACTGTTAAAGAACAATTCAAATTGTTTAAAAGGGAACAAGAGTAGATATTAAGTGCGTTCACAGAAAGAAACAAATTTTCCCATCTCTACTTTATGATGTTAATACATGTTCTTTTTTTTTTCTCGGAAATTTGCTTCCAAAATTTTAAGGATGTAAAATTTAACATTGTAAGTGAAGAATGAGTCAAAATTTCGAAAGAGCTAGAGGTAAACATTAATAACACCTTATTTATAGTCAAACTTGGATAATTCGAAGTTGAAGGGACCAGAGAAAAGTTTGATATAATTCCAAAAATTGAATTACAAACAGAAGAGATAAATAAAAAATATTAACTCCACGACTGAAAGATTTAACACATAAACTTTATCTAAGAATACTGCTACATTTTAAAAATCAAATTGAACATTTTTTTACTAGCTTAATTATTCATCACTTAAAAAAAAAAAAAGCAGATATTTTAATTGTTTGTGAATGCAATCTGAAAAATGCAGACAGGGTTTTGGATGATCAAGTTCAATAGTGAATGGAGTAGGGAGGGGAGAGGGTAACATTAGAGGGACGACAAAAAATCTCGAAATCTCGAAGCATAGTGACATTCCAACCTCGCTTTTTTCTTTTCCTTAGAAAGACCGTTAAAATAAATATACCTTAACTGAGAAAAGTCTCAGAACAATTTTACCGTAATATTTTATGGGCAATCGCACGAAAAAATTCGAATTATCCGCTGATTTTTTTTAACACATTATTTTACTACAAAATTCTAGGGACCGGCAAAATTTCGAATTATCCTTAGAATTGATTGTACCCAGGAGATTCCTACATTCCTTATATTTCTACCTTTACCTCTGGTGTGGTGATATGAGTTACTTTTTAATTATATCTTTTTGTGCTTAGATTTAAAAGATTGAAAATAAATTTGTTACTGAATAACCAGAAAATGGTAATATTTCCTGTTTAAAAATATTACATTCCTTCTTGAAAAGTGAAAATGATCAACAAAATATTTTGTGAGAGCATAATTCAAAAATTACTAACTGCTTTGTTGTCTAAACTTCGATAGTTTTTAAAGGATTGGCAAATTGAAGTTAAAAAAACCTAAATATTTAAAATTCTATACCATATTTTTAAACTACATCTGCTGAAAAGAAAGAAAAGATCAGAGATAAGATAAAGGAAAAATTGGACTGAAATAAGCTACCTGAATTGTAAATGATGTAAATAAATTAATATTAAATGTTTATTGTGTGATTCATTTATTGTTAATTGACTGAAATGTTGTTCAATTGTAACTGATGTAAAAAATAAATTAATAAATGCTTTTTAGTGACTATTTATTGTTCACTGTGCTTTGAAATTATAAAGAATTTCCAGGTGTAAATAACATGGAGGCTGAATATAGTTATGGGATGACGCAATAGCTGGTGATAAAGCTTTATATTTTGCTGTGTAAAACTAGACTTTCATTTGATGAAAAAAACAATATGGGAGGAAAAAAATTAAATGTAAGGTGGGCACATGAAGCCTGGTGAGAGAAGCATAATCAAAATTTAATTTATGATTTCTGTTCTTAAAATTTGCATAAATCTGATCAATTAACTTAATTTTACAGATAAAACAGGGTTCCTGCAAACTTCCAAAAAAAATATTTATTTTATTCTTCAAAATATAGTTCTTTTACATAGAGAATATTTATTTTTAACCAAAGGACTAATTTATCAATAAAAATAGAAATTTAAACAATTTTGAACCTGTTTGATTCAACTCCTTTTCTCCTAGTATGTGAGATCTGTGCTAATAATAGTTGAAAATCAAAGTTCTAATAAAATTTCCCCAATTTTTCCTCTCTAAACTATTAAATGATTTTGATGTATTTTAAATTATAAATTTTAAGAACTAATTTAATAACTTGTCTGAAAATTAATTTATAAAATATTTAACAAAAATTTTCATTAGTGAATTCTAAAATTTTTTTCAAAATCTTGTGAAGAATTCTAGATTGATCTAAAGAAATTTTAAAATATAAGACATTTCCTTAATTTTATTAAAATTGTTTAATTTGAATATTATAAAATTTTGCACGCAAGTAATTGAATATTGTAAAACTACTGACATCTTAGAAAAAATCTAGCAATGCTTAGTAGACTGGAAAAGAAAAGACTGAAATGTTTATAAAATGTGAAAAAGTGGTAAGGAAGCTTATAAAAGCCTTTTAAAAAGGTAAAGAAAAGTTGAAAAGTCCTAAAACATGTATAAAAGTCTGAAAAAGGTAAAAGAAAAGACTGGAAAAGTCTGAAAAAAGTAAAAGAAAAGACTGAAGGTCTAAAACAAGGTATAAAAAGTCAGAAAAAGGTAAAGAAAACCCTGAAAAGTCTAAAACAAGTGTATAAAAAAGTCCTGAAAGGTAAAAGATTGCTGAAAAGGTCCAAATAACCTTGAAAAGTGCCTGAAGCTGAAGTTTGAGGAAACCTGAGAGTCAAGGTTAGAAAGGTCTAAAACAAGCGTGAAAAAAGGTAAAAGATCAAGTTTAGGAAAAGGTCCAAACAAGCGTGAAAGGAAAAGTACATGCGTTAGAAAAGGTTAGTTAAAACAAGCGCTGAAAAAAAGGTAAAAGAATTGCTTAGAAAAGGTCTAAAACAACTTTGAAAGGTTTGAAACAAGTTTTGGAAGCCTTGAAACAAGCTTGTAATAAAAGCTTGGGGAAATCTTACTGAAAAACCTTGAGAGACAACCTTGTTTCTGTTGATCTAGCTTAACCTTCCGCTACTTGCTGAAAGGTTCAACCTCTATCATGGAAACCTAGACAAGTTCTCCTTACTCACCTTTGCCTGACGACAAGGTTTCCAAACCTTTAGACAAGCTTTCTTTGCTATCTTGGCTTGTATACCACGTTATTTTGCACGGATGTAGGAGCCAGTTGTGCATTGTCACACGTGAACAGGCCACATATAGCTGCATGGGAAAAAATATGGTTTTTCCAATGTACGCCTCCACTTTCAGTGTTTTGGCCCTGAGCCTGCAAATGATATTTTACAGGATTTGTTACCTTTGAACTGAGATGATAAATCCTTCGGTGTTATCGGAAGTGGGAATTAAAACTATTCCCTCTCTCCTATATCATAATCACAATGTAGCTTCACGACGTTTGACACCTTTGGTGTGTAATTTTGCGACCGTGCAATTGCCCAGTCCGGTATATCGAGGTTACATTAGTAGTACTGGCACACCGACTTTCAATCTCGGCTTGTCGGAAGGTGCCCTGACAATTTAAGATCTTGAAGAGTTCTACAGAATATGATGTTCCTTGTTAATGCCCATTACCTTATCTCCAGATGGATATTCTGTATATCTCATCAGAAAAATTAAACAAAACATCGAGAGAATAATTCACAACGTCATTGATCACTGTGTAACCGTATTAAAGCTGTAAATGCTACCACAACAGGAAACCGGAAGTGTAAATTCTCCTGTTGTTATGGTCAAAAGAAAAGTAATATTTTTATATTAACATTAACACTATGGCAAAGCCCGCAAGCCAACAGGTAATTTGGTTTGAATTTATTTCTATAAGAATAAAAAGTATTGTTAGAAATTACGTTAAAAATATTTTTAAACCTTTATAGCAATCGGAGAAAATATTTCATCGCAATGGAATTAATAGCATTAAAAAGATGATTTTCTGGTCTTTAAAATGGCATAAAAATAATTGTTGTCTAATAAAGATTTCAGAAGTTATTGTCAAAAAACGTCTAAGCATTAGGCTTAAAAGTGGCTAATGTTCGTTATTTAATTAAATATCTTAAGAACTAATTAACTCTGAAAGTTGAAAATAACACCTTTGACCTAAAAATATGCTCTAGAATGCCGTGTGTAAATTTCACGTCGCTGCCATTCACCGTTTACGTTAAAAAATATTTTTAAACCTTAATAACAATCATAGAAAACATTCCATCGCAATGGAATTAATAGCATTAAAAAGACCATTTTCTGGTCTTTAAAATGGCATAAAAATAATTGTTGTCTAATAAATATTTCAGATATTTATAAACATAAGCAAAATTTTTAGAAATGAAGATAAATTAGTTCAAAGTCTAACCGTTTCCTAGCAGCGAAGTAGGTATAAATTTGCGTTATTTCAAAATCGTCTGCACGTAAAAAATTATTAAACTTTAAAAAATGAATAAAAATTGAAGGATAAATGTCACAGAAATAAAATTAATATCATTGAAAAGTTAAAATTTTTATCTTTAAGATAGTATAAAAATCACTTTTATCGAACAGTTATAGCGGAAGTTACAGCGGAAAAAAGAATTACGTGATAGTTGATTTTAAAAATAATTTATTCCACATGTTTTCGCATTCCTGAAGGACCACGTGACAGTTGATTGAAAAATAAAAATCTTCATCGAGAATCGCTGAGTCAATGGGCTTTGTTAATAATTTAATTGTTGTCTGTATTCAAAAATAATTAATTTAACGTGATTTCACCTAGCCTATGTCCGTTCTTGTGTTTCAAGCTACAACTCTGGCAATTTTCATCCAAATCGGTTTTGTAGTTTGGTCGTGAAAGCTTAACAAACAAACAGTCAGACAGACACACTTTCGCATTTATTATATTTCTAGCTGTTACCCGCGACTTCGTGCGCGAAGAATTTGAATTATTCTTTTTTTTAATTCACGAACGTAAATGTTTTGTTGCATTTTGAAAGGGGAAAGGAAAAGTTCTGACGGTTGATAATACTTAATTGGACGGCTGACAGGAGTGTACTGTACATGTATGCTGATATAGTTATGTAAATTGTTTATCTATGATGATATACTTTTGTATACCACGTCATTTGCACGGATGTAGAGGTTGTGTGGGCTGTACACACGTGAACAGGCCACATATAGTTGCCCATGGGAAAAATATGGTTTTTCCAAATGTACTCCTGCCACTTTCAGTGTTTGGCCCTGAGCCTCGCAAATGATATTTTTACAGGGATTTGTTACCTTTTGAACTGAGATGATAAATCCTTCGGTATTATCGGAAGGCGTGGAATTAAAACACTCTCTCTTCTCCCTATATCAGTCATAACAGTAGCTTTCACGACGTTTGTACCTAGGTGTGTAATTTTTAACCGTGTGCCATTGCGCAGTCTCGGTATATCGAGGTTACGTATTAGTAGTACTGGCACACCGACTATCATTCTAGGTTTGTCGGAAGGCGCCCCTGAAAATTCTAAGATCTTGAAGAGCTCTACAGAATATGATGGTCCTTGTTAATGCCCATTACCATATCTACAGAAGGATATTCTGTAATATCTCACTGTGAAAATTAAACAAAACATCGAGAGAATAATTCACTAACGTCATTGGATCACTGTGTAATCGTATTAAAAGCTGTAAATGCTACCACAACAGGAAACCGGAAGTGTAAAGTCTCCTTTGTTGTTTATGGTAAAAAAAAGCAATATTTTCTTATATTAACTTTAACACTGGCAAAAGCCCGCGCACGAAACAATAATTTGGCTTGAATTTATTTCTATAAGAATAAAAAGTATTGTTAGAAATTACGTTAAAAATATTTTTAAACCTTTATAGCAATCGGAGAAAATATTTCATCGCAATGTAATTAATAGCATTAAAAAGATCATTTTCTGGTCTTTAAACTGGCATAAAAATAATTGTTGTCTAATAAAGATTTCAGAAGTTATTGGCAAAAAACGTCTAAGCATTAGGCTTAAAAGTGGCTAATGTTCGTTATTTAATTAAATATCTTAAGAACTAACTAACTCTGAAAGTTGAAAATAACACCTTTGACCTAAAAATATGCTCTAGAATGCCGTGTGTAAATTTCACGTCGCTGCCATTCACCGTTTAGGAGGAGTTCTTGTGACTGACCGATCGACCGACAGACAGACAGATACATGTAAATTCTGCCTTATTTTATGGATACTTATAAATGTAAGCAAAATTTTCAGAAATAAAGGCAAATTAGTTCAAAGTCTAACCATTTCCTAGCAATGGAGTAGCTATAAATTTGCGTTATTTCAAAATCGTCTGCATGTAAAATTTAAAAAATTAATACAAATTGAATGAAAAATGTCACAGAAATAAAATTGATATCATTGAAAAGATAATATTTTTATCTTTAAAATGGTATAAAAATAATTTGTATCGGACAATTTGTTCGGAAGTTACAGTGGAAAAAAGGATTACGTGACAGTTGATTTTAAAAATAATTTATTCCACATGTTTTCGCATTCCTAAAGGATCACGTGACAGCTGATTGAAAAATAAAAATTTTCATCGCGAATCGCGGAGTCAATGGGCTTTCTTTGTTAACTAATTTTAATCTGTAGTAAAAAATAATTAATTTAACGTGATTTCACCTAGCCTATGTCCGTTATTGGGTTTGAAGCTACAACTCTTTTGTGGTTTGGTCGTGACAGCTTAACAAACAGAAAGACAGACAGACAGACACACTTTCGCATTTATTATATTATTAAGGATGGAGTCTTATAGAATCTTGAAATCATCTTTTTCTCAATTTCATGAAAAGATGGCTTGTATGGAATCACAATAATAATCACAATTAAGTTATAAAAATATTTAAATAGTGTATTTACATCAAAAATACATGAGCGGAAAAAAAATTGAAATCTCTAGGACATCATGAAGTGAGTGAAAATCGATTACAAATCTCCATCTTAACACACACGAAACGGATCAAATTAAATTAAATTGTGTAATAAATGGGATATACTCGTATAAATCGAATTTAAAAAATGTTTTCATGAATAATTTTAAAAAGTTGTCAGTTCGGACAGAAGATTTGAAGTTCATTCTTGAAACGTAGAGTATGCGTTGTAGATATAAACAAAATATATGTTGTGATTTCTATCAGTTTTGCAGGGAGATATTTTAACAATATGAGGCAAAAGGCGCAAATTTGTTTTGAGGTCCCTCTCTCTACCCAATATCGTAAATTTGTCGTCGACTTAGCACCACGATGTACGTCGAATAGAATTTGTGGCTCTCAGACTCACGAGGCACGAAGAGAGCGTCTCTACCCTCTGTGCGACTAACCGCCAAGGCAATTTGGAAGAATATTTTTCTGCTTACTAATGCCACGATACTATTCACTCATTCCTTATGACAGCGATATTTTTATTTCTTCAAAAACGTAAATTATTGAAAGAAAAAGTATTGAATTGCGTGGTAAAATTTCCATTCCTAGGTACAAAACCGAATCTCACTAAGGGCATATTACAGCTTCACAATCTTATAAGAAGCCGACGGGAGTGTTCTCCCTCGACTCTTTGAGTCCAGAATTGGGCACAAGTCTATAATTTGGTTGTAAAGGACACATGTCAAATTTCATTTCTCTAGCACAGATGTTCCCAACCTGTAGTACGCGTACCCCTGGGGGTACGCGAAGGACTAGTTGGGGTAAGCGAAATCAAAGTTGGTAATGGCGGAAACAAGGAAACATAGGAATTAAAAAAGTTACAAATTTTTGTTTCCCCCAAGTTAACCTTCCAGCGGGCGCAAATTTTACGACATATCGTGCATCGTATTACATATATATATATATATATGATAATTTAATTTTTTAACTTTCCTAAATAATCTTAGCGATACCTCATTTTAAATACTTCTACTTTCAACATAATTAACGTACTACAACTTCCTTTCAAATCACGAGTTTCAAGGGGAATTCCCTCTTCTGAGTACTTGAGCGTTCTGCGCATTCTTTTCTGCCCTTTTTCCACGCCGAGATGTAAGCTTTCAACAGCAACGCGCCGCTCGGCGCAAACTTCTTAAGTCTGGTCATGGAGCTACGTAAAAACTAAGTGCTTTACCTATGAATAATAACGTCTGATGCCTAAATAAAAGAAGATCTAAACAAAATTCGTCTCTTCCTTGATGAAAATGGACTGCTTTCTCCTTATATAAAGCCTGATCTTACATACATATATATATATATCGTGTTGTTTTAGACAAATAAATGCAACTTTTATTTATGTTATCTTTATTTATTAGATTAACAGTAAGCAAACGTTTTATAAATAAAAATTGTACTTAAATTTATAAAAGAACGTACGATGCAGAATGCAAGTATCTATTACATATGCACGCCAGTTGGAAGGTCAATACTTGCTATTTAATACTAATATCACTTGAATAAGTGATTATTATGAAGTGTAATTTTTAGCTATCCGTATCCGTTAATGCGAAATTATTAAAATACTAATTTCAGTTGTTCTTAGTTTTGAACTAATACTATTGTAAAATTGCGAAATGTAAAATAAAAAGTCAGTCCAACAAATGTCATTAATTCGAAACATTTGACTCTTAACGCTTAAGGACCAAGTTGTTTTGTAACTTACGGTATTTAGGACGAGTTAAGTCGTGATAAAGCTTTAAGCGGTCATGCTAATCTAAGCCCTTAACATCACTGAAAAAGAACTTCTTTGCCTAGTTGATGGGGGGACATGACAGTAGGGGTACTCAGAGATAAAAAGATTAATCCAAGGACTCGCTAGGGAATAAAGGTTGTCAACCCCTTCTCTACCAGGATGCATTTTTGAGTTATTGCGTTCACATACACATGAATAAGCAGACCTACAGAAGTCAATTACTTGTCGATTTGGCCCAAAATTTGATGGTGATCTACATTTCAGGTGAAAACAACAACATCCGCCATATTTCATCCATATAGCTTTTAAGTTATCACGTTCAGATGCAAACAAGCTTACTTTAAGACAGACTTCCCGTTGATGGGAAGTCCGCGTACCATATTTCATCGGTCTAGATCGTTGCGTTTTTTCCTTACCGTGTTCGGAGACAAACAGATATAATTCCCATAAAGATGTTTTAGGACAGAGATGGGTATAAAACTTGAAGATTTATCCAAACTTCGAGGTCGAATATTTTTTAACCGTTATAATACTTTCTCTTTGTATACTTCGGACAAAGGAAAGTAAAAGCAAATGTATAGCTGAATTAAATGCATAGAAATCAGAAGTGGTGTAGTTATCAGAGCGAGATCCAATTTTAAGGCATGTGCAGTGAAGCCAATAATCTATACTTATAAAAGGCAATGTTTGTGTGCGTGTGTGTGCATTATTGTATTGTGTTTGTCTGCGATGTCCAGACAGATCTATCGCGCACAGCCATGAAATTTGGCACGATAGTCTAATGGTGACTGAATTGCACCTCGAAGCCGAAATTTTAAATTTTAATCTAGAATTTTTTTTATTTAATGTTTGGTGTTGTTTTTTGGTTGATTTTTCGCATAATTTCTCATTAGAATGGTTTCAAATAATTGTACGACAAAATAGATGAACCATCGGAAAGAGCACGCGATTTCCGTTCTAATGAAATTAGTTTTGAATTTCTATCTAAATTACACAATTTTGGAATTTTTAAAATCAGTCATTTTGCACCTAAATGTTGGTTTTGTTTTTAAATTTGTTGCATCCGACTTTCTAATAACACTATTATTTTCAATTTTTTTCAGCTTATAACTGCAACGGTTCTGTCGGATTTAAAACGAGAATGGTTGAAATATCTTTTTTAGTTTTTTTAAAAT
The DNA here is from genome assembly GCA_013235015.1 of Araneus ventricosus. Lineage (NCBI taxonomy): Eukaryota > Metazoa > Arthropoda > Arachnida > Araneae > Araneidae > Araneus > Araneus ventricosus. The sequence goes on along the minus strand of BGPR01008346.1, from coordinate 2,641 downwards.
TAATTTTTTCCTGGTAGTTGAACGATATGTTTCCTCTAGCGAAGCTTCCGCCCACGACAGTCTCCGGAACGTTGCGGGCAATTTCATTGGCTGAAGGGCCAGGGTGACGTCATTACTTTCGCTTTCTGCGAGGAGATGATTTACTCCATGACTTCGATTATTATTTTTAAGCGTATCTTAACTTATTTCTTTGGCTTTCATACTTCGCTCGCGGTGTAATAAATATCACATTGTAATTTTTTAACATAATTTGGATTTAACGGTACTCGGTCGAGAGGAAAAGGAGGCGGACCAACTCAATAATATATATATATTTCTGTTTTGATTTAGTTTTTAAAACTTTCATTTATGCAATTGTATGTGGGCTTTTTTTTATTTTGTTGAAATCCCGATCCCACGGGCAACGCCGTGCGCGTACTGCTAGTACTTATTATAAAAGGCAATGTTTGTGTGCGTGCGTGCGTGTGTGTGTGTTTGTCTGCGATGTCCAGACGAATCTATCGCACTTACAGCCATGAAATTTGGCACACAGGTGGTCGTAATGGTGACTGAATGCACCTCGAAGCCGAAATTTTAAATTTTAATCTAGAAATTTTTTTATTTAATGTTTTGTGTTGTTTTGGTTGATTTTTCGCACTAATTTCTCAATAGAATGGTTTCAAATAATTGTACGACAAAAATAGATAGATCATCGGAAAGAGCACGCGATTTCCGTTCTAATGAAGTTAGTTTTGAATTCCTAACGCAATTTACTGAATTTTGAGAAATTTTTTAAAAATACCCAGTTTTGGCTTCAAGATGTTACTTTTGATTTTAAATTTGTTGCATCCGACTTTCTAATAACACTATTATTTTCAATTTTTTTCAGCATATAGGTAGAACGGTTGTGTCGGATTTAAAACAACAACGGTTAAAATATCTTTTCAAGTTTTTTTTTAATTAATTTATTTCTGGGCGGTTGAGAGTTATTTTTCTGGAGAGAGTTCGGCGCGCGGCACGGCACTTCGGAACGCAGATAGCTATGTGATTGGTTGAAGGGGAGGTGACGTCATAACCTTGAATTGAGTGACTGATTATTATTTTCGGCAGTAACTTAACGCATTTATTCATCTCGCATACTTTGCTTGCAGTATAATAATTTTCACGTTGCAATTTTTTAATATTGTTTATCGCGAAAAAAAAAAAAATAAGCGGGAAAATCAATAATGTGTATCTTTTGTTTTGATTTTGTTTTCAAAACTTTTTCATGTCATTGTGGGCGTTTTTTTTTTTCTTCATTTTGTTGAAGTCCTGATTCCACGGGCAACGCCGTGCGCGTACTGCTAGTAGCTTATATATATTTAAGAAATTTTGTTAGAAGAAAGCGGGAGGAAATGAGCATTGAATTTCCAACATTTCTTTGTGTACAGTGTGTCCACTCTACTCGTGGCCTAATATTTAATTTCTAAAGCAGTGGAGATAGACATATACTTCCAAAATAGGAAAAAATCTTTAAATGATGTAAAGAATTATATATTATTTTATTTGGATGAATAAATGTAATGTTGAAAAAATTACGAAATCAAAATTCTTATACAGTGCCCAGGTCCTATTATTCATATATAGCAAATTATTCTTGACACATCTTAAACGCACACAATAAAAATTCCACTTTTCTGCAACCAGAACTGACAGAGTTATGAAGCTTTGAGTTCATTATTTCAGGCCACTCACCGGCCATCGCTTCATCGAGGCCCCCGTTGATTGGCGGATCTCCTTCAGGCGAACATTGAAATGATATAAAAGTGTCTAAAATAGTGATTTCCGGTTGCGAAATAATGATTGAAAATTTCGCAATATATCCAATAAGAATTTCAATTTAATGTAATATGCTCTGTGATAAAAATTCAACAAAAGAAAATGTGTATGAGCGGTTATTCAAACAGTGGTAATAAAATTAAAATGCTGCAATCCTTAGAAAGCGTTAATTTAAAGTTTATAATTTTTAAAACTTCTAAATATTATGAAATTAATATTTTTTGAAATTTTAATATTTTTTATTTATACACAAAAATGTTTATGAAATTTCATTAAAAAGTAGAAATGTACCATTATTTTGCGGGGGTAATATTTCAGATTTGGCTCTTTTTAAACTAAGATTCCATAGTGCATAGCTTTGGAGTGGTCCCTTGATCGCTGTGTGTGTGTGTGCACTAAACAGATTTTATTGAATTTTCTAAAATTATTTGTGAAAGCGTTGGAATGTTTAAGAAATTGGTGTAAAAAAGACGGTAGTGTAGAAATTAACAAAATGCTTTCTACAGTCATATCCATAAATTAAGGATAATGAAGTTCAGGCAAAGAAAGAGACAGAAGCAAAACAAATTTGACTTATTTGTAAAGTCTATTTATTAAACAAAAGGTAAAGAGCAAAACAGATGCTATATGTTTGACATAATTAATAAAAATTGCGATTTTTACTCCCTGGAGCAAATTTCAAAAAAGAACCTATTTACAAAAAACAGTATAACATGGTTAGTATGATGGTTAATACAGAGTATGTCTCCCGGACGATGCAATACAGGCCTTACAACGCCTAGGCATGCTGAGTATCAAATTATCAATATGATCTTGGGGAATATTACACCACTCATCAAGCAAT